>JAEMOT010001090.1:2870-59036 GCA_019297695.1 Apostasia ramifera | reverse complement strand
AGAGCTTTGGAGGAATGCTCTAGAATCTAAAGGTTTGCATCTTAGTAGATCAAAAACTGAATATATGGAGTGCACATTTAGTCAAGAAAGAAATATTTATATTGGAGATGTGACAATTGGTGATCAAATTGTCAAGAAGAGTGAGCGCTTTAGATACCTTGGATCAATTATACAAAATGATGGCGAAATAGATAATGACGTTATTAGCAGGATTCAAGCAGGCTGGGTAAAATGGAGAAATGCTTCTGGTGTGTTATGCGATAGAAAAATCCCATCCAAAATTAAGGGTAAATTTTATAAAACTGTAGTAAGACCAGCGATGATATATGGTGCTGAATGCTGGCCTGCAAAGAAGAAACATACAAATAAAATAAATGTTGCAGAAATGAGAATGTTAAGATGGATGTGTGGATATACACGAAAGGATAGAATGAGAAATGAGTATATCCGAAAGAAAGTTGGTGTTGCACCAATTGAGGATAAACTTAGAGAAAGTCGGCTTCGATGGTTTGGACATCTAAATCGTAGGCCAATTGAAGCTCCAGTTAGAAAAATTGAGTTATTGGATTTTGCTCATGTACAAAGAGGAAGAGGGAGACCAAAGAAGACATGGCAAGAAACTATAAGGAGTGATCTTAGTTACTTAAACTTAGATAAGAATTTGGTAACTGATAGAGCGCAATGGAAACAAAAGATTCATGTAGTCGACCCCACCTAGTGGGATTAAGGCTTGGTTGTTGTTGTTGTTGTTGTTAGAAATAATTGGCAAGTTACATTTATATATATGCTATTGTGAATGAAAGACAAGATATATTAGTGTCTGCTGGATGTATGTGCTGGATGTGTGATTACAATATATAACCATCAATTTTGTGCTAAAATGGCTTTATCATACTTTCTGAAAGCGTGTTTGTGTCCACATGTCAAGTCTTGTACCTTCATTCACAATTCTAGTTCATTAATAGTGAATAGATTGCATTATTGATAGTAAATAGAGGTGAGTGTTATAGAGGTAAAATGAATTTGCTTTTATATCCCCAAACAACAGGGGTTGCTTGGGGAAGGAGAGGGAGAAAGAGGGAATTCATCTAATAGTGCAGAATTATTCCAAATCATAACTAATTTTAATTTTCAGCCACAGATGGAGCTGAACACCAAATTAGGCCTTCGTTGGAGTATATTTTTGCAATATTTTTAAGTTTTTTTGAAATATAGAGAGAAAATTATTTAATGTTATGATGTGAAATAAAAATATTTTATTTTTAAAAATTGTGTTGGATATGAAATAAAATTGATTTCTATTAAAATATATGTAGGACGTAAAAATAGTTTAATTTTTAATATTGAGATTTATATAGGATGAGAAATAAAGTTAATTTTTAATATTTAAATTGTAACTATATTGTGAAATAAATATAAATATTAATAAAAGTATTTTTGAAAGGGTTTCGAGATTTTTGGTGCTCTAACCAAATAAGGCCAAAGAACTACAAAATGAGTCCAAACTTCATCAGCAAAATGATTCCTGATGGCTCACAACTTACCTTTGCCTCATTCGAAACAGATGGTTTTGATGGGAACTCCACCTTTCGGGCATTGATAATGGTATCCTCTCGAAGAATTCTCTCCTGAGTCTGGTCATGGCCAAAAGGTCGCCGACCAAAGAGCATTTGGTACAGCAGAACACCAGCTGACCAGACATCTACCTGTCATGATATGAACATATATGTTTAGCATATAAACATACATACATATATATATATATATATGTGTGTGTGTGTATATATATATAAATATATATGAATATACATGTAATGTATACACGTATATAGGTATCTTACCGACCTTTGATGATATTAATGGAGTTTTACTCAACTCAAAGCACTCCGGTGGCAGATACCTGTCAACAGAAAGGATGAATGATGAGAAACTTGTGAGAATGTGGGAGTTCACTTCCATAATTCTCTAATAGTTTAGATACCCAAGGAGTCCAGAAGATTGCAAAATGCAGCACGGAATTTTGGTCAATTTTGCTCTCATCTCATACCAGAACTACGATAGAATAAGGAAGCATCTATAAGAAATATAGCACATATGCCACATGGCGAATAATCAGGTCAAAACGTGCATCAAGAATACAAGGAGAGAATAATAGATAGAAAGACAGCGGAGTAATAACAAGCCAATGAAATATCAGAGTTATTTCCAATTTAGCATTTTAGGTGGACTCTGTGACCCCATGGACATTTGAAGCTACTGAACTAATGCGATGTAGATTGAACAAGTTCAGGAGGATGAGCAAAACGCTAATAAAATAGAAGTTTAAAAGTTTGGTACAAGTTTAAGGCAAATAAATTTAGACACTTCCCATCATAAATAAGACATTTCAAGAATTTTATGTGAGCAAAAATTTCAGTCATCAACACATGATACAGGAAAAAAGGAAGACAAGCAGAATATCCCCCAAAACACCCATCATCAAGATTTAAAACAAACTATTGGGAAGATGTTTCTCTTATAGCACACTTAAAGCGAACTGTAGAAATGCCAACAAACATGACTACTTTGAAGAGAAGATAAAGCATTTTTGTATTAATTTAACTTGAAGCAAGATTAAAAATCTTAATGATGTCAGCTTAAACAAGGAAAATAGCTAAAAGATCTGAATGCGGCTCACTCACCAATATGTGCCAGCTCCCTGGGAAGTGAGCTCCATGCCCCGAGAACCCACATCATCCTCTACTATCTTACTAAGACCAAAATCAGTAAGTTTGGCAATGCCAACCTCATCAAAGAGTACATTACCAGGCTTCAAATCATAATGGATAATCTTTTGAGATCTTTTATTCAAGTAGACAAGGCCTTGAAATATCTGAACTATTACAATTCTTGCTTCTTTCTCTGTAAGAACAGGTGTTGCTTTGAGGACAGCATCAAGATCCTTCCCTGAGTTGAAAAGAGGATATTAATGTTAACATAAATCATGGGCCGCAGCACAGGTAAAGGTAGAATCCCAATCAAACAACTAAAACCATGCTAAGTATATAATCCTCATCTAATTTGGCAATACATTTTCATAGACAAAATATACCAAGTTAGCTTACCAATGCAATAACTGAAATAAGAGAGAAGGCAAGTTAGTTTACCACTGCAATATTCCAAGACAGTACAAAACGTATTCTGATCAATCTCAAAAATGTCCCAGAGCCGAACAATATGACGATGAACCAGTGTTTTGTGTATATTGTACTCGCGGACTGCATGGCGTATGTAACTCTGCTTTTTCTCTTCACTCCACTGAGCATTTACACCATGAAGCTTGCATGCAACATACCTGTACTCCATCAAGTCGTATGCCTGCGGAAGAGTTCCCACTTAAAATCATTGCAATAAAGCTTGCTTACAGATCCACGAGGTTCAATGATCATTTCATTCACTGCATGTAGGTTCCTGAGATACCTTCGGTCTAACTTATAGGTCATTCCATTTTGCCAGTAAGTTGGGATTGATATTATCATATTATTATTTCACCCTTTCATTAAGTATTGGGCAAATAGCAATTAGGCCCCCTCTAGTTTAAACCAAAGTGCACTTAAGTTCCTCTAATTTTTAAATTAACCAAGAAGGTCTACTAGTTTAAAATAATGTGTAAATATACCTTTTGATATTAATAAAAGTGCTCAATAGAGAATATTTTTTCTAACTAATAAACTAATTTAACTAATTTAAATGCTTAATAAATATTTTAGATGAAAATAATGTCCAAATTGATCTATTAATTAGAACTAAGTATTTTAATTAACATTGAAGGACTAATTTGCACATTAACTCAAACTGTAAGACCAATTTGATTAATTCAAAAACTATGAGGACCTAATTGCACATAAGCCTAAACTTAAAGGATCTAATTACTATTAACCCTTAATTATTTCCATAAAAATTCAAAAGAAGATATAAATTCATAAAATAAACGTTATGTCGGATGGCCCCATAACCCAGCGTAGGTTTTAATTTTGATTTTAACACATTGCCAAGTCTCAAGTTCCGGATGAGAAACGCGAAGTATTGCGTTAGATAATCGATAGCCAACGTAAAACTTGTTGGACAAATATGATATAATTTTTTTAAGAAATTACGCTAAAGCTTAGACGTTCCCTAGAAGCGATATGCTACATTGTTTGAATATAACAAAAAGTGTGTAAGGGTTGTTGCATCGGCTCCCAGGGGGAGTGATAAGTGAGCAAAAATTCTCATGTCATGGATGAATAAAGGTAAAGAGTTACTTCAAGATACTAAGATAAGATTAGGAATTTAAAATATAGGCATTGATGACAAGCAAGTTAATAGAATTAGCAGATATTATGGTTTATAAGAAATAAACATTTTATGATTTCAGGAAACAAAATGAGTCGGGGAGAAAGTAAAAAAAATTGATAGCTTAGGCTTTGAATTTTGGTATTCCGTAAGAAAAATTAAATTATTAGATTTTGGTCATATCAAAAAAAGAGAAAAGCCAAAAAAATATAAAAAAAACTATAAAAAATGATCTTGTATATTTGAAACTAAATAAGAATTTGTTATTTGATAGAGTACAATAAAAATAAAGAATTCACGTATCTGACCCTACCTAGTGAGATAAAAGCTTGGTAGTTATTATTATTTTTTAAAAAAAAAAATTTAAATTACATAATAATAGTAATTTCAACCCCAACTTAACAATGAAAATAAATGAAAGAACCCATCATCTACATCAAAAGTACCTTAGAACCTAAGTTTGTTTCAAAACACAAAGACCAGCATGCAATGACCATCAACCTTGGAAACCTGCAAGCATGCCAAGCGATAGCAAGTTACCCTGACATTTATACTTTTTTTTTATAAATATCCTGAAGTTTATACTTAACAATGCAACAAAGGTAAAAGGTGGAGGCATTTTTTTCCTGTAAAAATAAATCTAAGAACCTCTTAAATGTGAACGATATTATATATAACACAAATAAAATGTAATTTTACATATTAAACAATCAAATTTTGTTAATCATATAACACAATGAAATCCTGAATACCATAATAACAACACCCTTGCTAACTTACATCCAATATGTTAAGAATATTCGATTTGGGGCTTAATTTATTTTTATTGTTAATCTTTTATGGTTTCTCATGCTAATGTATTATAGTTCAACTTGATATGCTAATTTGATCTAACTTGGTATTAGTAATTAACTTTGTAATAACGATAAGTGCGCTAAAATTTGTAGAAATATTTAATAATTAATAAGCTAAACTATGCACATGTCTGCTAATAATCCTTTAATAATCCCAACTTTTTTATCAGTGTAACTATACTATTTGTGGTGTTTAAAATTTGCCCATGTTAATAGGTAAATAGTAAAATTTTGGTGTTCAATAATATTCACTTTATCTTATGCACGTAATTTTTCTACTTGTTTAAAACTTTGTGACTTCAATATTTTATCAACTACTTCGTTAGCACAGACACTTTGGTATGTTGAGTCTAGTTGACCCTTGTTCTAGTAGAATATCTATAGTACGCAGTTACTGCTGGGCAAGAAAGCAAAGCATCCCTACCAACCATGTGATAACTAATATAAAGTTGTTGCCTAACAGAGTTCTTCGCAATAAAATATGCTAAATTGAATCCATGCAATAGTAATTTAGCTTGCTGTGAAACAACCCATAACCGATAAAATTTTGATTACCGACCTATCTAGGAATAGCTTTATATTCTTGTAGACACACTCAAGCGCAGCTAAATTGCATTGCAGCATGAACACAATTTGCAATGCAATTTAATAGGGGTACTTTTTCGTTTTCTCAATAAATAATTGGTTAAGACTTAAGACTTCATCGTTAATAGTATGCTAAATCTTTGATTACTAACTAATCTAAAAGCTTCAGTTATTAAGTAATAGCTCAGAAATAATTTTGCATCATTACATAATCACATCACAATCTATCATGAATTGTTACAACTTCATTAGAAAAATAGATGCAAGTTATAATGACCTACTTTGAAAACCTCACTGAAACCTCCCTTTCCCAAAAGATTCAAAAGAGCATATCGATGGTTGAGTATTTGGAAGTTGTTAAAGCGTGAACCATCCTCATCCCTTACGCGCTTCATTTCACGTATAAGCCTTCCTTTCTCCAATTCACAGCGTTCCCTCTCCCTCAACAAGTTATCTTCCTCCTGTGTCAAATAAATCAAATAGAAAAAATATGCATAAAATGACGAACAAATATTATAGTATGCTCCAAAAATTTCACAATGGATCAAAAAAAGGTTACACGTTTGATGCTTGCCAACTGTGATTTATAAACGTCATCCAGAAGAAGAATATCCGGATCACTACTATCACTTCCATCACCCTTGTCTATAAACCAAACAAATCATGCCTCGTAAGAATAAACATTATCGATATTAGCAAAAATGACTAAGATTGAAAGCATAAAGTATAAATAACCCTACTAAAAAACTTTCCTTGAGTTTGCTAAGCTATGATGTGATAATCAACTATTTTGGTGTTAGATAAAAGTCTCGATTAGTTGTGAAGAATGTTTTTAAGTATTTTGAGATATAGAAAATTTATTTTAATATTATAATATGAAATAAATTTATTTTATTATTAAGTATTGTATTGCATGAAAAATAAGTTTGATTTTGTTTATTAATGTATGCGTAGGATGTGAAATAAAATTAATTTTTTAAGTTAAAATTAGTGTAACATGTGAAATAAATTGAGTTTTAATATTTAAATTTATGTAAGATGTGAAATAAATATAAAATATTGATACAAGTGTTTGTAAAGGAGATAGGTTTTTCAGGCCTCGACCAAACGAGTGCAAAATGTGGGTAGGTTGGAGCAATTACACAAAATCAATAACTGAATAGCCCTATTGTAGATTTCACACATTAGAATAACACCTCCCAACAAATATGAAATAATATGCAGAAGTTCTGCGATATTAAAATACACCGATGAAAATAGTATCTTTCCTGGTCCAATTCAAGAGTAGGGTACAAAGTTTTAGCTAAGGAGAAAAGAAATGAAGATTAATTACCAAAACCAATCCCATTATAGGTGAGCTGGCCCACAAGGATTCTTTAATGGATTGAGGTATTAATTATTATCCTTAAAAGTAACCACCGATCATAGTAGCTAAATAGAATCACATTATGTAACCAATTTATCTTTTGTCATTTAAAATATACTTTTTTGCTATTTATTTAATAAACAATGCCAACTAGGAAGCACGGGCACCACCATATACCTCACCGTGTCCATATCGGATACTATGCGGGACACAGACACAATGATACGGGAGGACACTATATCGAATATACTATATGACATGCCTCAATAAAAAAAATTAAAAAAAAGAACATATATTGGACACACAAAAACATTCAAAGACACTTTAGGACACTTGGAGATATTTCCAGAACACTTCAAAAATACTTCAAGGATACTTCCAAAATATTTCCAAGACATGGGGAACGCATTACATGTTTTGTTCTATATTTACACTACAAAACTACCCTTCATTTATTTTTTTATTAAGTAATAAAAGAATAAATTGCCTCTCCTTCAATAAGTACAAAACTACATCCTTTATTCTGTAATTAAGTAATTTTCTCAAACTAAAAATCTTAATCTCATATACTTCTTCCTCACCTACATCCAGCCTTACAAACATTAGAGCTAACATTGAACTTTAACTCCACCTCCCTTCTCTCCTCCTCAACACTGATGGGGGTTCTCCTCTTACTGCTCAACTCGTGTTGGATCTCCGCGCACAACAACATCATGGCCATCTTTTTGGCTACTCTTTGCATAGCAAAAAGTAGAAGTTGTTGAAACCTTGTTCTGCTTCCACTCTCGTATGTGACACGGACAAGGTGTCTCCTACTCCCACAGCTTTCTTTGTTACTCACGATGACTCTCCTTGCACTTATACGCTACTGTGTCCTACCCGCAACTTTCTTTACACTCAAAATCACATCTCTTTATCTCACACTTATGACTCTTTTCCTCGCACGGGACTCTACATTTTCGTGTTGGTTTTTTACCTCAAGATTTTGTAAACTATGCTTTTTTCTCATTTTTTTCAACTTGCTCAATTGCACTTCTACCCCTTCATTTTCCTGTCACTTCTATTTTTAAGTTCGAGTTTGACAGTAAATGTAAAATTTTTAAATACTTGCTACTATCATATATTTTCTTTAATATGAAATGTCATCTATTATATCTTAATAAACATATACTTTTTGTTATTATATTATTTATTGTTTCATGTCACCTTATCCCGATGTCATGTCTGTGGCTCATAGAATGTCAAGTATTGTACAAAGAGAGAAAAACTAACATTCTAACTATCAACCAAACAGCTATATGAAAAACTAAATCAACATCTGTATTTCAATAGTTACATTGCAAATAAAGTACGAAATTTGTGAATTCAATCTAAACATACTAATTTCTTGCAATTATTTCAAATGAAAGCAGTTTAAGTAATGAATTTCCAAAAAAATACCAGATTGCCTTTTTTTAAGTAATTTTCGTGCCCTCTCTGTAGCCTCCTTTGCTTCCATCAAAGATTTCTAAAAAAATACATGATAACATTAATTTTCATCCTAAAGAAAACTAAATATAAAGTTTGTTTTTTGTTAACTTGAAAAGAATCACAGTGGAATGTTAAACTGAACTGGAGCTAAATTGTTCAATCATATGCTTCAGCCAAAATACTTTCAGAATATTTCTAAGATGCAAGACAATTTTGAAATACTACTAGAACACTTCTAAGGTGCAAGATACTTTTGAGATATAAGACACGTTGAGCACATATGGGATAGAATTGGATATATTTAATATTAATGTTAAATTTATTTATTAATATTAAACATAAGACTAAAATCTATGGACACATCTACCTCTTTTTTATTCTTTTTATTACTATTTAAAATTTTTTATTATTGTTAAAATTTTATCTAATAAAACTAAAAACTAATCTATTATTATTATGAAAATCGCAGTGTTATTGTGCCGCATTGTTTAGTGTCCCGTGTCCCTATGGTCGTGTCTGTGCTTCATAGCTTAACGGTCAAATATAACAAAATATGTCAAAAGGACCCAAATGAAAAAAAAAATTGGGCAAAAGAGACCCAGACAACAGTTTTCGTTTTTGTCGACCTGCGTGGAATCGAAGATCTACCGGGCTTGGATGGAATTACCCCTACTAACAAAATAACCAACTTATTTGGTATCCTAAATGAATCCCAACATTAAAAGCCAACTTTATTTCACATCTAAAACATTTTCATAAAAAATATGACTTCATCCCACATTCTACATAAAATTTAATATAAAAATAATTTTATATTACACCATACACATTTAAGGTCCACTTGACTATATGGATGTAAATATTAGGTAACGAAAAAATCAATAACAACCAATCTTGAGTGCAAGGGAAATGAGAATGTCGTGAAGGATGCATTAGAATTAACATCACAAATTGCATTAAACAGAAGTAAAGACGAAATAGACTCACAAGCCAATCGAAATTAGTTGGCATATGGTAATTTACAATCATAACTAGCCTGTAACCTATGTGTTCAAAATTATGCATCCAAAATACCATGAAACATAATGCTAAGAGCCCTACATTATGAACCACCTGATGCATTAAGGCCATTGTGAGCTCAAATGGACCCTTGATGATGAAACAGGAATGGTTTGACAATTCTACCAAAAACCTTTCTTCGATGTGTTGGAATGGTGGAATACTTTAATTGTCTATCGGATATTCCATGATAAAAACGAATGAGCTTAAGCCAAATCTAGAATTAGAGCAGCTAATCTATTAACTTATCAAAGCTAGGAGACCTACAGAGAAGAAAAATGAAGCTCATGGATCAAGTAACATAAACCTCAGAACATTGCAGCATAATACCTTTGGTTAAAAATGACACTTCAAATTAGACAAGTTAGACTATCAAAGTTTTTATATAAGAAGCCCAAGTAAAGCAAGTCATATTTAAAATAAAAATATAATCTTACAAGCTGAGCATTAATATCCTTGAATACTTGGCCATCCTCCCAAACCTCTGTTATCATCGTTCCTGTTCTGAATAATAGAAACCAATGTAAATTAGGAGAAGGGACAAATAGGTAATATCATGACATATTATCATCTATCCATATCTGTGCGTATCATGGCAATTTCCTTGAGATTAATGAACTTTTATATGGCATAAACTTAGATTAATCATACATGGTCCCTACATGAGCATCCAGTAAGCGATAGAGTGATAAAGAATACAATGTTGCAAATATTTTCTTTCCATGATGAATATTAGCAAGCTTTCAAAAGAAAAGTTAGTATCTAGGTCAAAAAGGTAATTCTTTACCAAGAAATTGAACTTCAGTTTCACAAAGGAATGTCATTTTGATAAAGTCTATGACTAGTACAATTAACATTGTAACTACAAGAAAAACTTCAAAATTCTTGTATCACACTGCCATTGCTAAAGCCTCTTCAATTTCACATTTTTACATAATAAAAATAAACCATTAAAAAATCAAGCAAAGGCAATACACCTGATCACAGTGACATTGCCGAGTCTCGAATTTTCTTGCCTTATTTTCATCCTTGCTTCTTGCCTCTCAGCTCTAGAGACAGATATCAGCAGATCAGATAGCACTTTAATTAGCTGCACTAGAATAATAATATAGGGACAATGTTAATATGACATTTTTTATCAGAAGTTGTTAAGTCACAAATAAGGGCAAGCAAAATACCCAAAACTCAAAAAATCAATGGAAGATTGAGTTGGTTCGGAATTGACTCGAAAATTAATGATTTGAACCACGGACTTAACTCAAAGCTAATTTCGAGTTTGATATGGCTCGCTTAAAAATTGATTCGAGATGACTCAAAATATATTAAAGCATGAATACATATATCATATACTTTTATTTCCAACTCTTTAAGAAAGATGGTGTTGGTTTAATGATAAGTTTAATATGTTTCTCTCCATGCCCAAGATCAAATCTTGGTTTCTAACATTTTTCCTTTGTCTGAATTAAAAAGCTCCTTAATCGCACATTGAGTGGGAAAAGGATTCCTTGGCTACCTTAAAGCTATTAAAAGCTCTTTACTTGCTTTCAAAGGAGTAGATTAATTGTTTTAAGTAGTTAATAAAAAAACATGAATAGTTATTATGATATTAATGACATTAATGTTGATTCATATTTTCGAATTTATAAATTTTGAAATTTAAAGAGCATTTTGAGTAGAATTTAATTTCGAGTTGAGTTAGAACTGAAAATTTTGAATTGAGTTGGCTAGAATTGAAATTAATTTCAATTTTGAATCAATTTCAAGTTAGGCTTGAATCGCTCTAACTTGTTATCAGCCCTAGTCACAAATATGATTTTCTATAAGAAAGGTTTTTTTTGAAATTCACTTTTGACAAAAGTTCAATAACAAATCAAACCTTACACATAAGAGCTAATCAACAAAGAATATAGGGTTAATAGCAACTAGGTCCCTCTAGTTTAGGTCTATATACATTCAGGTTCCTCTAGTTTCTAAATTAATCAAGTAAATCTTTTATTTTAAGATAATGCGCAAATAGGTCCTTTGACATTAATAAAAAGACTCAATAAAAAATATTTTTTTCTAATTAATAGACAAATTTAACTAATTTAAAGGTCAAATCAACATTTTAAATAAGATAAAGTCCAAGCTGATCTATTAATTACAGAAAATATCCTCCTACAAGTACTTTATAATTAATATTAAAAAACTTATTTATATTTTACTTCAAACTAAAAAACCTACTTAAGTTAGAAACTAAAGGGACTTAGTTGAACATAGGCCAAACTAGAGGGACCAAATTGCTATGAAGAGATTTTGGAAAAATTTACAAAACCAGATATTCCAAATCTTCAAATAAGATAAATAAAATTCATGCATGCAGAAAAATCATTTTGTTGGATATTGGAAATCTTATAACAAGAAACCAGAAACATTAAATTGTTATGATATCTGGGCATCCAAGCCATGGCCTTCAGTGCAATTGGCTTCTTATCTTACATGCAAAACTATTAAAACTGCAAAACAACCTACACTTTGTCAAAAGTTAATTTAATCAAAATGGTTAAAATAATCCTTCACCTTATGCAACACAGACACCAGGGCAAAAGAAATAGAAGGCCCACTTAAATGATAAACAAGAGTTAATAGACAAAAAAAATTCAAAACCTTCTTTTTCATTTGTTGGTCATGCTCTTTAATATCTTTCAGTTCCTGCACATATATGATAGAGATCAAAAAGATGTACAAGAATATATTACAATAATAAAGGCATGCATAAGAATGTGTGACTAGATATAATCCACCTTTTCTAATTGGCGAGAAAGATTCACATGGTCAAATGCTTCTTGACGAAATTTACCAAGTTCCTCTTCCAATGTGGCAATTCTACCATGTAACAAGGATACCTCTTCCTATATCGTGCATGTCAAACGTAAGATAAGTAAGGAAAAGATGGAATAAATGTAAACTTACCCTTGGACAAGGAAAACACATGAAAATCTAATAAACATCCATTCAGCCATTCCAAGGTGGAATGCTTAGTTAAACATACATTTATATTAGGGTGAATCAAGTTTGAGTTCTTGAGGTAGGGGTTTTTGGCATTAGTCTCCATTCTCTGAATCATTTCACAAACTTACAAGTTTGATCTTCTTTTTACGCAAGTCATACTATTTACCATTAAATAAAACAAAAAAAATTCAAATTATCCTTATCTTGCCTGGGCAGTCCCCTCCCCTCCCGTCCTTGGCCTTTCTTCCTTCCTAGCATCCAAGGAGTAGAGTGTTGCCAACCCTCTCATTGCTACCCTGCGCCCCCCCACCCCCACATACCACCACACCCACAGAAAGTGTGGTGAAAGAGGACTACTACAGAGAGAAAGAGAGAGAGAGAGAAAAGGTGCATCTATCATTTACTCAACCAAACCATTAAATTTTGGTGGACCACTTCAAAATAAGTTCAAAAACCATTAAACTATTTGTAATAGCATTTATTGGAGATTATTATATGTTAGGTGATCGCAATAAAATAAGGGTAAATTACCTTTAGCTGCATCTGGCATGGCTTTTTGGTGCTAAAAATCACAATTTTACATAGCTGAAAGCTAAAAGCTATATTTCATAAACTACTTTAAAAAAAATTTCAGCTTTTAAAAAACCAAAAAGAAACTATGAAAGAAAAACAAAAAAAGCTTTTAAGGGAAGCTACTTTTGTTGTAAATTTACACAATTTAAATTTAAAAATATAAATAATCTTAACATTAAAAAGGAAAAATTAAAAATTAACTTTGTAAACTACTGTGAAAGAAATTTCAGCTTTTAAAAGCCAAAAAGCAGTTATGAAAGAAAAACAAAAAAAACTTTTTGTGGCAACCGCTTTTGTCGTAAATTTACACAATTTACATTAAAATTTTAAATTTAAAAATATAAATAATCTTAAACATTAAAAAGTAAAAATTTAAAAATAAACTTCATATCTTACACATATATCAATATGAATTAATTATATTTCACACCATACAAATATAATAATATATTGTCTCTCTAACCGAAAAATAACCTTTCAACCAAATAAGAGCTATACATATCTAATTATTCAAAAGCATGAATTGGTGTACAGCATGGTGTTTTTACCAAATAATTCAACATTTGACAATGGCTTTTAACGATAGTTCACCAAAAAGAAAAAACAACTTTACGCAACAACAAATTTTTGCACATCTATACAACAAAAATATTTTTTGTACAACATAGCTATGCCAAATAGAATCAAATGCAATTAGCAACATATACATAAAACAGATAGTAGTGATTAAGGAAGTTTCCATTATACAAAGCATACTCATATTAATGTATTAAACATGCGAATGAAATATTCTTGCATTCATTTTCCCAAAGGAAAAAAAAAAGATAAATGTGTACTCTAGATCATTCAAACACCACATCTTAGAAGAAAATCAACAATTAAAAGATAGCAACTACTCTATAATGATAAGTCATGTGATGTCATTCAGCTGAGAGTGGTTCAGGTGACCACGAAAAAGTGAAAATTATATTTGAATAACCAATACTTAACAATATTTTCGATGTTCGTATCTTCAAAAATGTAACTATCATCTATCATCATTTTTCATGGAGATTCAGTACGATTGTGGCTACTATCACTGAAGGCATAAAAAAAGAATATTTAAGTGGACAAATACAAGTATTGTTTGAGGGCCCTACAATGAGACTCTCATATTTTTTCTAAAATCTTTGACTATGATGCTTTGGGAGTAGGTATGGCTGGAGTGAGTTGAGCCAGGAGTCACCTTGCATTTTTCTTCAACAAGACATTAAATAAGGCAAAAATACTTTATATATAATAAGGAGTTCTATGCTGCAGTCCAAGCACTTCGATGTTTGAAACATTATCTCCTACCGCAAAAGTTTGTTCTTTCTCTGATCACAAACTTGATCATGAAGCTCTTAAATACTTGAACTCATAGAGAAAACTCAATTCACAACATGCCAAATAGGTTGGATTTCTTCAAAAGTACCCTTTTGTACTCAAGCATAGCGCAAGAGAGGAAAATCAAGTACCTGACGCTTTGAGTAGTTGAGTCTCTTTATTTTCCACCATAAATATTATGGCTGTCAATTTCGACAAACTCAAGGAGACCTACAGAAATAGTCTCTACTTTCAGATTATCTACTCAACATTATGAGGCACACTATAAGGAATGATCTTACATACATAGAACTAAATAAGAATTTATTATTTAGTAGGGTGCAATAGAAACAAAGAATTCATGTGACCTCACTTAATAGGATAAAGATTTGGTTGTTATTATTATTGTTGTATGAGGTGGACTATTTAGAAAGTATTCTGACAAAATTTTACTAGATGAATATCCATTTTAAATCATAGGTTATGTCTGTACAACACCTCCATTAGAGTTTTCATAATTTTGGAGGTTCATGCTGGAGGTTTTGTTGGACATTTCTAGTAGAACAAAACGAAAGAGGCCATTGAGAATCAATTTTATTGGCCAAGCCTCAAAAAGAATGTAACACACAAAGAAGCTTAGTGTAGAACCTATGTAGTTGCAAAACGGCAAAACTAGAACACAAGTTTATATACCCCTCTACTTATGCCTAATCATCCTTGACAGGACATCAATATCAATTTCATTAATGGGTTACCTAATATTATCACTAAACACAATTACATAAACATTGCAGTTGACTACTTTTCCAAGATGACATATTTTATGCCATGTAATATGTTCAGAAACTTTAGAGCACCTAGGATAGCAAGTTGTTTCCTAGATAAAGTTGTGAAGTTACATAGTTTACCCAAATCCATCATTTTTGATAAGGGCATGAGATTCACGAGTTACTTTTAGAAAACCTTATAACATTCAAATTCTAATCCAAGTAAACCACCAAACGGATCTTTTCTTTTGACCTATCAACCCATCCCATAAATGACACACCCTATTTACAAAAAAACAGATTGAATCTTAGTCACCAATGACTTAGTCCATTAAAACCCGACCTATGTTACATAATTTTTTATTTATACAACTGTATAGTGTGCCTAATAAACCTTTCGTGGGGAAGCTTGAACAGAGAATGTAATTTTGATTGGTCAAAGAAAATTTTTTGTAGATTACATCAACAACTTACTACATATGGTGTAGCTACTTTTTCTTTTCATGATTCACCCTCATGAATATAGATCCTACAATACATATATATATATATATATATATTATAGACAACATAATATTCTAAAATTTATAACTAAAAACTAAATTAAAAAAAAAAGATGTTTTTTCTCTTATATTATTCTCCAATATTTCAATCTCCTCAATTTAAATGTGGAAGACCCATCAAGCTATTTAATGGGAAAATACTTACCATAAATGAATCAAACCTAAAAATCTAAGCTCCAACCCAATTCGGTTTCCGACCTGAAAGGAACCAAGTTGATCACGATCCAATCCAATGTTTGACGTGATCTGAAATATTAAGGATTCAGATACGAATAGAGATCAACCTGACCCACATCTGACCCATTGACAGGTCCATAGCATATGCTTGGTACAAAGTCTAAGTTCTCTAATATGTTTCAACTTGGCCAAAATAAAGCGGTTAATCGAAATCTAGGCAATTTGCTTAGATGTTCAGCTAGAAGAAATCATCAGAATTGGAATCTTGTCATGCCTCTCAGCAAAGTTCACATACAATAATTTAATAGATCAATAAATATGAGACTTTCAAGGTAGTGCATGATTACAAGTCTAAGACTCCTACAAATCTTATAATTTTACCTGTGCGTGTTAGGCCAACTAAGTCTTCAGCACCATTTTCACAATATATTAAGAACTTGTGTCATGAGATCAAGAATAAAATAAGTATCAATAATAATACAAATAGTAAATTGACAAATAATCACAAGTGCGTACAAAAATTTTCTAGAGGTAATTATGATTCGGGTTAGGCTTAAGCGATTCTCATCTAAAATCATCAAAAAGCAGCAAGCAAGTAGAGCAGGCACATTTAAAATTTTGAAAAAAAGAAAAAAACATCGAATGCATGTCTTTTGGATTTACCACCAGATTTGGGCATCCAAGGAACCACACTTGATGGCATCCAAGGAACCACACTGATAATACTTAGTGATCTATTTAAACCTTTTATTCTCTTGGAGAGTGAACCTAATCATCCACAATCAAATCCACACAAAAAGAGCAAACTCCTAAAGAGCAAGTGGCATCTACTTGAAATCAATGATACCAGCATGTATCTGGCTCGATAAAAGGGTCTGCCTCCATTAGAAGATTCATAGGTTACCAGAAAAGAGTTACAACAGACTGATCCAAACACCTTAGAGAGGTACCAAAGTGGAGTTGATTCCTACTCGATAATTCTAAGTTTTTTTCTAACCACTGGGAGGATTGATACAAACACTTATGAAGTCCGTTGCAGACACTTATGGAGTCCGTTATTGTCAAATTTATCACAAAGGAACCCGAGCTGATTTGCCACTCTCTATTTTGTTGGATTGTATCTTATTTAGTTAGCTAAGTCATTAACTAGATCTGTTGGGTTTGATCAATTTAGTTATAACTAGTCTAATTAATATAATTGAATAGGTCAATTAGTTTAAATTTAAGATTTCTCATTTATAAATTATACCAAGTTAATTTGCTAGAACTTTAAAATTTTATTTTAAAAATGTGGATTTTATTTACTTTTATAATTAGTTTTTGCTTAATCAAATTTTACCAAATTAGAATTATGACATTAAAGATTTGCTTATTTTTAGCAATTGAGTCTGTGCATATTTTATTTTCCTATGAATAAAATAAGGTTTACATTTCGGTTCATGGAATCTAAATCTTGAATTGGATAAATTTTAAAATTCCAGAAAAGGGATAGGGCCTATTTTGAAAATTCCCAAACATTTAATTTTATTTTTCCTCTTCATTCTTCCAAAACCTAGCTTTCGATGTTCCGCATCAATTCTTTTCTAGGGATCAATCAAAATCTTAGGAAGAAAAGGGTATGGATGGGTGGAGGTCGTGTGAGTATAGCAAAAAAGGTTAAAACAACAACTATTTGATTGCTATATAACTGAACATTTTTCTGCAAAATTCCATTTGAAAAAGATAAAAGAAAATTCAAAAAGAATGGTAGCATGAACTGCTTGTTCTCTATATGAAGTATAGTGGTAATAGAAAAACAAACAATAAACAAAAAGAGGCCTACGTTATTAATAATCATTATGGCGCAGAAATAAAGACCTTCTGTGATGCCATCTCAATATTGCCATTTGATGTTGAAGCTGCTGAAGGAGCAGATCTCATTAGATCACTGGCCTTCATACCACGTCCCTTGCCTGTTGCTAGACGACCTCTACCACGCCCTTGCCGCCTCTTATTTGAGTCATCAGGACTAATTCTAGTTTCCATAGCTTCTGTAGCTTTTATCTTCCCATCCATTGATCCCTGATAATTTTTATAGCTCAAGTAACAATAAAGGTGCATTTAAAAATTCAACCCTCAAAATAAAGATAAGTCATTAGCAATAAATTCTTCCTTAAACAACCTTTTCACATACATTCATCCACTATTTCAACAATCATCTCAAGCTTGTCCATTCATTCGCTTAAGAAAAGAAGCAGCTTATTTTCTTAGTTTCCTTTTTGTTTATGAGAAAGAGGTGAATGCAGTGAAGAACTTTGGAATGTGTTTTTGGACAATGGCATATGAAGCTAAAAATTGCAAAAACAGTCCTTTTGTGCAAAAAATCAATTTTAATATGCCATTTTCCTTTTCTTATGAAAAAGTGTCAACACAGATGGAGTTTAAGAAGCAAGCAAATGGCAAGTGATTCAATGTAGTTTGTCAGCTAAACAAAATCAGGGAATTCTGCAGTTGTTTTTATTACTTTAGTATTGAAGATATTTGCTTGTATCCTATGATGTCTACAAGTGAAATTCTTCACTTATTGTCTAAAAATAATTGAAGCTGAAGAAATAAACAATGATATTTATAAATCAAGTATCTATTTTTTCCTTCAAATGCCATGGAAAAGTTTATTAAGATGATGGCAAAAAGGAAAAGAAAAAGGTGTACAAGTAAAATACTAGAGCTTAACCTACCATATTACCAGCTGAAAATTAAGTTTCTTCGTTAATCCAATAGTATTGCTAGTTAACAGGAAACAACTTCTTGGAACAATAACAGATTTGTTTCTAAGAAAGATGGGGAAGAGTTAAATCTATCTCATTTTTTCTTCATTAATCCATCAGGAGTGCTAGTTAATTCCTAATGGGAAACAACTTCCCGGAACAATAAAAGATAACTTTCCAAGAAATATGGAGAAAAGTTAAATCTATCTCATTTGATAGATGAATGAATGACAACTAGTAATAGTTAACTCATCAAAAGGAGATTGCTCGTCTAACCAACTAACAAGAACACAAGCTATCCAAAAGGGATTCACTTGAAATGCAGAAAAACTCTATCAATCTTTACGCACTCAGAGTAAAATATCATCTGTGCAAAGAAAGGTAAAGCAAAACAAACACATATACTTCATTTCTTGCATGCAAAGCATAGAAAATGCCTGCATACTTGTTTTCAAACAAAGATGCATTTTAAGGCATAATCAGCAACGAACCACTATGCCATCAATAGACAACTTTCTGTAAGTAGCATAATCTACGGAAGCATCAGTAACTACAGTAAAGCAATATGGCAGCATAACATATAAGGAACTGAGAACGCAAACATGATCTCCAGAATGCAACAAACAATCAGAATTAAAGATACATCAACCTAGAGCTCACCGCTGACTGCATTGGCGCATGATCACCCTCCAAAACTCTTTGCCGCTTCTGAATGTTGGGTTGAATCAGGTACTCTCCACCATTCTAAGAAGATAACAGACATAAAATAAGGCACAAGGCCACCTCAAGCCAATTACATGTTACATAAGAACTCTACCATTACTATTGCAGCAACCTTATAGAATAACATAACATTGAAATCAACTCTAACAGTACGTTTTAATTCATAAAGAATCAGGGCATTGTTGTGTTCAATCATCAATGTGATAAGCAAAATCACCCAATTCACTTTCTAGTTCCCGTGTGGATGCTGGCTCCCAACAAACATACACCGATTTCACTCTTACGACTACTTGGTAGCATAGATTCAAAGACTTGCACAACAAGGTTAGCGTGCAATTAAGTCAAGTTATTCAGACTATCACTCAATCAATGGACGGATTCAAATAAGCAATCTAAAGCAAAACAATAAATTAGAGCTCACATCATCATCGGAATCGCTTGATAACGTCGAGGCCTGGAAGTCCTCTACGCCTTCATACTTCACCGAAGGAACCGGCTGCCACCCCGACTGAATCGCCGGCGAAGATGAACTCTTCCCAACCATCCTAGCCTCTAACTTCGCCAGTTTCGATGGGAGCGAGGGGTCCGCAGGATTCGAGTTTGAGGAGAGATGCATAACGATGTCGTCGGACATGATCGACGAGCAACTTAGCCAGACTCAAGCGCTCAAACCCAGACTTCAGATCACAAACCCACGGAAAAGAACCCTCCTTTCTGGGACCCCGGTCAGACTTTCATCCAAAACTTCGTCGCCAAGCCTTCCATTGGACAAACCGACAGGCGCCCCGAAAAACCCTAAATCTATAAAAGGAGGCAGAAATCGAGAAGAAGGAGCACGGAAGGAAAAAAAAATCTCTTGGAACGCTTGGTGATCGTCAATTTGCGCTTCCCCTGGAGGTGGAGAGTATGGAGAGAGTGGAGGGAAAGAGTAGCAAAAGAGCCCGGAGAGTGTGAGGGGCGTTTTGGGAAATGGTTGAGAAAGGAGGAGGGAGGGAAGGAAGGAGTTCGGGGATTGAAAAATTAGTATTTGGGTGGAGGATTGAGGAGAGAAAGACGCAAGCTTTAAATAAAAAGATGGTTAGAGTTCTTTTGAGTTCACGGAATTGAGTGATTCCTCAAATTTAGTTTTGAAAATTTTCAATTCCTAGCAATTAATTTAAGGAGCAATTACATAAATGTCTTTCTAAAAAACTATTTTTATATATTAGTTACATTACAATTTTTAATATTATAATAGGAATATTCCATTATTATTATCATAATTAAATTATGATTAGCCCAACTCAAATATTCATAATAATGGTGAGTTATTGGTAACACTTTGTTGTAGACAGTAGACAGTGTGATTGTCGATGATGGCTAATCAACAGCAATGACTATTTTATGATGGCCGATGATGACTAGATTACAGTAAAAAGGAAGTGCGAAGATGACGATGAACTATAAATGAAATATTCTATATGAATTTTATTTAATTTTGCTTCTATTAATATTATAAAAAAAAAGATTGTACTAGCCAAAATCTTTAATTTAGTTTTTTTTTATTTTTGATTAAAAATCTTTGATTTAGTTACTCCTTTAACTTATGGCAGATGATAACAAAAAGGAGAGGCTCATTTCAATGTTTATTATTAATTTCAAGAAGCTCAAGCTACATTAATGATCTTAAATTCAAAACATGTAATTATCTAGGGCTTTTAACTTATCATTGAAACTCATAATACGCACGAAATTTGCTTGCAATTTACTCGATTTGAATTAGACTTATTTTTTACTAAACTTGAAGTTTATTCACTTGAAATAAATTAATTTAACTCCTATAATCAATGAGATATGTGTATTTTAATATAATTTTATATCATTTTAATATATATTTAAGATACTATATATATATATATTAAAAAATGCACATTATAATATATTTTATTAAAATATTATATGTATATATTAAATGAATACATAAATAATATTAAATTAGAAAATGAAGCTTAATTTAATTCAATAATAGATTGAATTTGAAAAATTTTTAATTGAGTCGAAGCAAACTCAACTCGAAATAAAAAGATTGAGTTTGAGTTGAGGCTTGAACATTTAACAGCCCCATCTTTTTAATTTCCAATGTTGATCAAAAATATTTGAGGACCGATATTAAATGTAGCATATTTTAGCTTCACAGAATGTCATTTCACCCAGAGCTTTTAAGTTCCTAAACTGCCCCTTAGGCTACAATGGTGATATTCTTCATAAATTTGCGAAGACCTGCCCGAAGAACAGCGATGGCAGCGGGATCCGCCACGAAGGACATTGAGGAGGACGACGATGAGCCGACGCTCAGCGCACACGCTCTCCAAGCTCTGAAGGAGTTCATGAGCGAGCAGATCACGGCGGCCGAGGGAGAGCCGGCGGAAGTGAGGCTGATGGCGGAGGACTGGAGGCTAAGCCAGTTCTGGTACGATCGGGAGACAGCGGTGACGATTGCGGAAGAAATCAGACGACTTTCGGCTTCCACCTTTTCTCCGGTGGCCTGCGTGGCTTGCCCTACCATTTACGCTTATCTTAAGGTGAGATAATTCTCACCCTTCATTTTCTGATCGCTATTTTTGAACTTTAGATGGATTTTTCCTCCGAGTCAAGCAGATTTGAAGAAGTTTCGAACGTAGTCTGAGTTTTTTCATTTGCATTTGTCGCAGGTTGTATGCTTTGAACTGAATATCCTGCTGTAAGAATGGGCTTCCATTTTTGCAGAAACGATCAATAAGAGCTTTATAATATTAGGACTCTGCCAATTCAATGAAATGTCCGATCCAATTTACTCCAGATATTGAGTAGGTTTTGAAAAATCATCGCCCGTTCTTGTGCAACCGGCCATTGTTAACAATGTAGTAAAAGATTTTAGCTTACGGAAGCATGGAATTGCTATCCAGCAATGATTCTGGATAGTACTTGGTATTACGGTATTGAAATTGGTAATTTTTGTGCCTTCTGTGGAATCAAGCATTGGAAAATAAACTATTTGGGTGTTCAACGATTAGTCCTACTGGTTGGATTAAAAGATGAGAACCTATTTTCAATCCACCGTTCCTTTTATTCTCTTCTATTCTCATCAGCATTTCACACATATTTCTCTATGTTGCTATGAACCATGAATATGATACAATGATATAGATACAAGACGGATACGGCGATACAATAAACTTTAAAAAATTAGGATATGGATATGACTATTATATATGTGTGTATACTACTGTCATATGCACATATTTAAGATGTAACTCTATGGTTAATTAAAATGACTTATACTTCTTATTGCTATAAAATCTTTTAAATTTTTTTCAAATTAATTACATTTTTTAAATATTCTTGATATCATTAAAAGCAATATTATGGACAATTCAACTCGAAAAAATAAAGATATCTTTCAGCAACTATTAAAATTCAAAAAATTTTAAATTTTGAAATAATATCATAAACTTTATTTAATTGCTTTTCAATTTGTTATGAATTATCTAAATAAGATAGAGTTTAAACATATATCATTACAGTAGTTTTAGTTTCAATTTAAATTTGATGTAAATAAGATATAATTGATAATAATACAGATATTGTAATATAAATTCAGGTATACTGACTTATCAAAGTAGATATATGTTTTCCTCTCTTCGAGTCTCTGAGCAAAGAAAGTATTGATAGAGGTCGAAAAAATAAAAGCGTCATTAGTATCTATAAGACTACCAAAATATGTCAGCAAAAATAAATATTGTGATAGCTTGCAGATACCAAATCTTTTTTACTACCGAAACACTAGCATGCGTGAAACTTTTTATGATCCCAATTACGTAGCTCAGTGTATCTCTCTCTCAATTTTAATGTTCGAATCTATACATGAGTTGTATTTTATTTATGAAATATTTATTTTATTTTTTATCGTATGGGCCGGACCGACTGCTCTAACATTTTTTCTCTAATTAGAAGTATCGAACAAGTATCAGGTAAGTATTAAATTTTTTAAAAAATAAAAATAGAAATTGATATGCCACATAACGTATCGAATATATATTGGTGGAGTATCTAATCTGATACAATACGAATACATTATGCTCACAAAGTATCGGTGCTTCATAGTTGTGTTGTGTTCGTGTTGTTTCACTTTTGAGTAATTCTCATCTACAAATGCATTCTCACCAATTTTTTTGAAATCCAGAAAATCAGTCCTCAAATTCCAGTACAATTGCTTGAGTATGACAGACGCTTTGAACAATATGGCCGAGATTATACAATTTATGACTATAACCTCCCAGAAGAATTGCCGACTGAATTTAGACATGCCTTCCGAGTTGTCGTTGCAGACCCTCCTTACTTGGTATGTATTTAGATATAGAAATGTCACACCTTTGCTAGTCTTTTGCTATTAACACTCTTGGTAAAATTATCTGCTTTGACAAATTTGTTCAACTTTTTCACTATTTGCTCAATGATGTTCAAGATATCCACCTAATTTTATATATTTCATTTTACGTTCAGCATAAATTTCAATATAAAAAACTAATTTATCACATTCTACGTAGATCTTACTATTGAAAACTCATTTTATTTTTTATGCTATACATTTCAACACAAATATCAGTTTATTTCACATCTGACCTTAAACTTAGTATCAAAATAATTTTATATCATACGCAAATATCAATACTTTCTTATTTGTACTGAAACATCTAATGAACAAAAGAAGGGAAAGATGCTGAAGTATTTTCATCAGTTCTTGTAAAGTAGTAATATCCATATACTGTCAAGTAATACTAGCCATATGATCTGTGCCTGGGGACATTCTAAAATGCTATTTAATCACTATAGTAGGGCAGGGTCTTACTGTTCTGTGCCATGATACTTTGAATTCATAGAGCAAGGAATGCTTGGAGAAAGTGGCCCAGACAATCTCTTATTTGGCTCAAGAAGAAGATTACTATATATTGCTACTAACAGGTAAATTCGTAACTCTTCGTTACATATAACTGTTTTTTTTTGTGTAATATGTAGATAATTCATGTCAGCTTGATTTCACTTTCACTTAATAAAATTGCATTACACGTTTGGAACCTGAATCGAAGCCTAGAACGAAACTCTTATTTTCAAACAGCTATAATCATGCAAAAAGAAATATTAATTATAAGTTGGGGTTCTATTGTAGCTCTTATTCAACACTTATCTGACACTTGGGGCCTATTTGTTTGTAAGGTTTAATTTAAAAAGATTAAAATTAAATTTGGATAGAAATATTTTTTTATTAAAAGTTATGAATGATGTGAAATAAAGCTAGTTATTATGTTGGGGTATATGAAGGATATGATATAAAGTTAGTTTTTATGTTGGGATATGTGAGGGATATGATATAAGTTAGTTATTATTCTGATAATATGTGTAGGATGTGAAATAAATTTAATTTTTAATATTAAATTTTATGTGTAATGTGATATATCTGTTTAAAATTAAACCAAGTTAATTTTTAACTGTCAAACAAACAGGGCCTTGATGTTTGTTATTTGGACTTCATATGATTTGGTTGAAAAATTTTGCTTGATCTTTTCACAGGGGAGGTGCAAAAGGAGAGAGCTGCTGAGCTCCTGAAGGTATTTCCATGCGGTTTCAGGCCTCAGCATTCCAATAAACTTGGAAACGAGTTCAGGTTGTTCACGAGTTACGATCCAGCAGAGAGATTAGGCTGTTGGGAGTGATATGAGTCGAGTAGTTGTTCGAATAATTTGAGACGGCAGTTTCTTTTGCATTCAATGTTTCTGACCAATGTCTTTTGCAGTTTAGTGGGTTTATCACATGCAAGCTTGAAACAAGTAACCATACACTAATGTAAATTCTGTGTTAACTGCATGTGAAAGTAATCTATTAGGCGGCTCTTTTCACACTCAGGATCGTATTATGCATGTCAAAATAGCTGTGCACTATTAAATTTATTTCATTTTTAAAATATTTTTTCAAGTGTATTTTACGAGGATGAAAATATACTGTTGACGGATGAAATGAGAGTCCTGAAAATCGGTGGAGCACCGAGTTTTTCTTGTAAGAGCAATTAGTAGCAAATAGAATAAGAAAACATCTAAAGAGAGACAAAATATAAAGTAATTCAGGACAAAATATCGTTGTTTTGTCCTTTATGATAATCCGAAGAAAAATATTTATAGGTGACAACATTATCCTATGTCATAGGTAGTCAGTCAGTCATAAAAGATTTCGATCTCCAATCATCGGCATTGTTGTTACAATATCAAGAAGTGGGCACCTTACACTCCAAGTGATTCGGCCACTAGGAACTAGTAAATTGATAACTTGGGTAGGCCATTTTGACAATTGATTAGATTGCTAGGTTGAATGATAAAAATATATTGACCAATTAATACTTAAAATAGCTTATGAGAAATGAGTATATCTGAAAGAAAGTTGGTGTTGCACCAATTGAGCATAAATTTAGAGAAAGTCGGCTTAGATGGTTTGGACATCTAAATCGTAGGCCGATTGAAGCTCCAGTTAGAAAAATTGAGTTATTAGATTTTGTCCATGTACAAAGAAGAAGAGGGAGACTAAAAAAGACATGGCAAGAAACTATAAGGAGTGATCTTAGTTACTTAAACTTAGATAAGAATTTGGTAACTGATAGAGCGCAATGGAAACAAAGGATTCATGTAGCCGACCCCACCTAGTGGGATTAAGGCTTGGTTGTTGTTGTTGTCGTAATACTTAAAATAGCCTACTAACATGTCAAGTTGGTTATAAGTCGAGCAGGCCAGCTCTATAGAATTATAGAAACATCGAGTACGACATTTGGCTAATCAATTTTAGAGAATCGAGAAAACATCTTAGGTACTACTTATTTTTAACTATTGTATGTATGGTTATGATGCACTGTCAATTTCACATGTAAAACTTACACATTTGACATGAGATATAATTCTAACATATTATTGAATTCCTTATGCATCTATTGATCCAGATTCAAAGAAATGTATGAGCTAGTTTAACTCAACTGGTTTAAGTTTAAACGTTTTAAGCTGTCAAAATAATAATTGTTATTGTAACACTTATTAGAATTATTTTGATAAAATTAAAACAGCTTCAAGTTAAATTAAAGCTGAGTTTGAGAAATCTTTTTTTAAAAGAAATTTTTTTAAGCAGTTTTTTTTATTAAAACTCAGTTTTGGTAGCTTTTCAAAAGCTGAAAAAGTAATTTACATAAAAAAGGCTAAAAAATAATGATGGAAGAAGACAAAATAAAATAAAATTTCACAAAACGTTTTTACTATAATTAATTTTGAACTAAAATATGCGTAAAACAATTAAATTTTTAATAATTATATTCACATTATTTAATATATGATAATAAATATTATATATATTATTCGAGTTCATGCAATATTATTTTAAATAATAATTATATAATTACACATTATATTAATATATTTAAAAATATTATGTATAAATATTATTATTATAGATGTTGTAATATAATTAAAAATATGTTGTAATATCATAAATAATTATATTATGCATAGAATATAAATTAAATAAAAATTAATATTATATATATAACCTATTTATTAATAACATACATAATTATATATTGATAATGTATAAATAATTATAACAGATATAATTAAATCATTATATAAATAAGAATTAAATCACATATAATTAAAATTTTATAACATACATCATATAAAAATAATAACTACATTACATTTTATGCAAGTATATAAATATACTTATTATTCCAATAAAAATAATTTATTTCCATGCTCAGTTTAATCAAAAGCATAAATTTTTTATATAATACAAAATTTATTAAACAGAACAGCTTTTCAATATAGTAATGCAAAAAAAAAGATGGAACTATTTTTTTTATAAGAAAAAAAAAAAAAAAGATGGAACTTACACAAAGCATATGAAGAGCCATGATTAAATTCAAATCTTGAGCTTATCACAGTAGGTACGTTTTATGGAGGTAAATTCACTGTATAAAGGGGATTGAATCTAATAGTTATCATCCAAACTTGTAAACAGAGAGAAGAGAAAAAAAAAAAGAAAAAAGAAAATCAGTAATAGTATTGTTGAATAGGTAAGAAACAAACTCTATTATGCCTCACAGAAGAGATGAAAGCAGTAAATATCAAAGCTCCAGGTTTTCTATAAACAGGACCACAGTTTAATCAATATTTAGCTCTTTCAAAAGAATATTGCAGATTGATGTTCCCAAAACAATACAAAAAAATTTAAAAAAAAACATAATAGTTAACTAATATATCATACATATTAAATGAAATAGTCTCTTTGGCATGATCCAAAGATACTCTACATCATGTAAGTTAATGCCTTGACTCCAAGCGACAAACTTCCTGAGGCTCTAGCTCCCTAAAATTGAAACAGACAGCCTTCCAAAGAACCTCATGATAAGTGTTACTTACCCGAACCTAAATCTAATCATAGAAAAACCCGAGGGTTGCGAAAGCTTGATGTAGAGAACCGGGGATGAAAATTGGGGGTTGAACCTCGAGAGCTTGACCCACGGGAGAACGGACTTTCTGCATAAAAATTATACCTCTTTGAAGGCGTGTTGGGACTGGAAAAGCGGCCTCCGGATGATCTTGAGTGAAACTTGGAGGGAGATGACCAGCCATTTGCTTTGCGCTTCCATTTCGGAATGCTGACCGGGTCGTCAACAACCCAACCACCCTTTATCTTATAATTCGTAGCTGATGCACTCTTCTCATCGAAGACGAGCTTTTTCTTTTTATTCTCTCTGCCAAATTCACGAGGAAGAGACCTAGTGTTGCGAGTACCTTTTTCCTCCTTCAGATTTCGAGTAGGAGTAAAGGATTCCCCAGAAAGCCAAACAGACTGCAGTAAATCACAAAATCCTGATTGGTAGAAGTTTGAGATTTCGCACTGAGTAAAAACAAATTTTAGCTATAGCTAAAATAGTCCTAAAAGAAATTTATTTTATTTTATTCAACTTATACTTCAGCATTAATAATCACTTTATTTCACATCCAACACAATTCCCAATAGAAAAATGCTTCATAGTCCCATAAGTGGTCCCAAATTTTGAATTGAACTTTTGGCACCTATGTAGCAATGGTGCCACATAGACAAAAGTAATATTTTTACATATGTGGCATCAATATCACTTAAGAATCCTAATTGAATTCAAAATTTAGGACCATTTACTAAAGATGTGTAGCATTGCTCTTCTCAATAAATCAATCAACTTTATTTCATATCAAACACATTTTTTAATATAACTAACTCACCTTATTTCACATAATACATGGTTTTGAAAAAAGCCACAAGACATTTTCAAACTATCTTTTTTTCTCAAAATAAACTACGACTACAGGTAAAAAAACATCTTATAAGGTAATTTTTTCAAAGTTTCTACAAAATTTGTAAAAAAATAATTATTTGCTTTTTAAGAAAGAAACTATACGGAATAACTTTGTATACTTGGAACTAAATAAAAAATTATTATTTGATAGAGTGCAATAGAAGTAAATGATTCATGTAGCCGACCCCACCAAATGGGATAAAAGCTTAGTTGTTATTGCTACATTTTTAGAAAAAAAAAGGATCAGAGTAGAATTTATATGTAAGTTGCTTTTGAAAACAACACGGAAAAATTCAAAAATATAAATAACTTAAATTTTGAAGTAGCTTAAACATTTAAGTCATTTTTTAGGTGACTATTTGGGTGCACTTTAAGTGTACGCATCTTAAATTAATGTTTAAGCTTAAATTTAAGCTGCTTAAAAGTGGTTGTCAAACACAACCGTAAACTTGTAAATAGATATATTTAAATGTTTCAAATTGATAAGAGGCACAACCTTAGGGCTTTTTGTGCAACCTCGCGCAAAATGCCCCTCTTGACCACATCTGTAGCATAAGGTAGGGTGACTAGCAAAATGATCTTCACGATGATGCTTTGCACAACCCTAATGCATTTGTCGATGAAGTAGTAGAGGGTGAAAATATTTTTCTCAAAAATTGAAGATAAAAGACCTATTTTTAATACAAATCAATTGATCAGTCTACTTACTTGACCAGTATGACCAAATTGTGCACAATTGTAACAGGATAGTTCTCTTGAACCATTGTCCTTGTAGTCGATGCAGCAAAGATGACCAAATTTTTGACAAATGTAACATTGAATTCCCTATGAAAACCCAAAATGATTAATGCTTAAACTCAACATAGGATGTAAAATAAAATTAATTATGTTAAAAATTATATAGAATGTAAAATAAAATTAATTGTATTGAAAGTTGTGTGGAAATAAAATAAAGTCAATTTTTTTATGTTAGAATTTGTGTAAGAGATGAAACCATGGCCAAAATGGTCATGAGCCAAACTACCCTAAATCTCCATGCGATAGCATACTTTAAAGGTAACTTATGTGCATGCCAAAAAACTGGACAAATATCAACTCCAATAATATGACTACTATGTGCTAGCAACAAAATAGATATTAAGATCATTGTATGATTCCATTTTTGATATGTCACCCAATTTACAATGAGCACCATTCGACTCTTCTACATTATAGAAGCCCTATCAATAGATGCGATCTACATCATTTGCACCTCAAAAAACTTAAGTAATTCAAGTTATAGGGATTTTGCATATGAGAAGGGGTTGAAGGCGCACTTCTTAAATTGAGTGAAACACAATAGATGAAATAGATCCAAGATGCTAACGTGCTTATCAACCGCAACAAGCATGTCTATTTTTTGCCAACATGCAAACATTCAAGGAGGTCAATCTGCAACTCATACAATTCTTAGGCAAGTATGTAATTCCCTGACTTCTAAACAGAGTGCACTTACTAAACCAAAGAAGCTAAAATTTGCCATGCTAGACCTTGTGGTGACCCAGACAAGAGAAGAATGCATAAAGAGGGTTTTTGGAGCACCATTGACCTTTAGATCATCAGGTGCATAATTGTTTCTGCACGATGCCATATCATGTCCTAAATCACCGCATCGTAAGCATAAAATGGTTACTTGAGCATTGGTTTTGAGCTTTTCTGGGCAGTCCTTTGCTTGATGACCTCTCCTCTTGCATCTGAAGCAGTCCTGTCCCTGAGAAACATCAATCAAAATAGTAATATCAATATTGTCCAGAAACAAGTTAATCAAATATGAATCAGATTAATATGAAGTGCTGAAATAAACACTGATACACATAAACTAAAACAATAAATCAATCTACAACACGTACAAGCCAAATGCTAAAAAGAGTTACTTCTAATTTCCAAAGAAAATTTCCCAAATGAAAACTTAACAATGATTAAAATTCCTGCACTAGTATGTGATATTTCATCAAAATGCTTCATTTACTTAAGATGTTTAGCTTAGCCTATGTATGCATGTGACACGAGGAAACATTACTCATAATGAGAAGTTTAGTTCCCAATTCCTGCATTTACAATACAAGAGTGCACTACAGAAATATAATAATAATAAAAATAAAAAATAAAAAATTCCTAATTTGCTGTTTAAGAAATTTAGCTCTTTGAGAAGTAAAACTTCACATGTGACAGCAAAACATATCTTGCCTAACAGTTCTGAAGTGTTTAGCAAATCACCTGCACACACTGCTTCGGATTGTGCCCAAACATCCCACAAACAAAACAAGGTTTTTGACGCTTTTCTTCAATGCAGTTGGCCGCTGTGTGACCTTCCTCTCCACAATTGTAGCAAGTTTCCCAGTTTCCATCACCGGGATCGAAGTACCTTGGACCACGCTAAACAATTTTACAAGGAAATTACAGGTGGACTAACGCAACTGCTAGTTGACACAAACATTAAACTCAAAGCATACAACACAACAGAATCACCAGAAGCTTTCGCAATACTATGTTGTTGTATGCTTCATCTATGGTTGCTATAGCAGAATCAGCATTCCCAATTGATTCCTCTTCCCTAGAAGCAGCAACGGGCAGCTCCTGAAATGAAATGCCTTTCTCTTAACGTGTTACCCTCAGGTTAAAAAATTCAATAATTTACAATCCCCACACCCTGAAGTCCTTGATACAGATCGCCAACCAAAACATCAATTCAAAATAGCCATATCAAGAATGAAACAATAACCTACTGTTCCGGTAGCTTCATCCTCCTCCTCCTTCTTCTTCTTCGGCCTCTTCCTCCGCCTTTTCTTGTCCTCCCCGCCGGCAGCTGGAACTGCGACCACGTCTCTGACTCCAACGCCTTTCCCATTGGAAACGACCTCAAGCTCGTCAGCAGAGAGGAGATCTACGAAGAAACCTCGACCCTTTCCTATTTCTTCTTCGGTCCCCTTCCTCATAGCCTCGCGCTGCTGAGCTTTATTGACGATTTCCAGGCTCAGGTCCCTGTTCGCCTCCTCATCGTCGCTGCCACTTAGAAAGACGCCATCATCCCAGTCCGAGTCGCTCTCCTCCTGCCTGGATTTCCACCGCCTGCCCATCCAAAGAGTCGACGGGGGAAGAGGAGCGCCGTTCCACTTCTATGACGAAGGCGCGGCGTAGAAACCCTAGTACCCCTTCGCATCAAGCGCCGGCGATTTTGTTCCAAAAATTGAAACTCGCTCGAACTCAAACTCACCTTTCAAAAACTTTTTTTTTTATATAATCTACGTACCATATTAAATTTACCATTTTCATTAAGTAAATTATATTTTAAATATATAAAAATTATTTTGCATCAAAATTATGATGCACTTAATTGACTATTTTTAATAATTTATAATATTATATAATATAAAATAAATAAATAAATATAATTTATCAAACATAAATAAATTTGTGAAATAATAAATTTCTATTGCATAAAGTTGATATCAATTATTTTTTCATCAGTTATTTTCATTTAATATTTTTAATTATTTGACTCCTAATATTTTTTTATTCTTCATACATGTGTAATATTTTTGAATAAAAATCAGTTTGTAAAGATCTAAAATTTTTTTCTTTTTTATTATATTAGCTTAGCTATTTAAAAAGATATTACTATTAATTATTAAATTGTATATAAAATGGTGATCTTTTTTAATTTTATTTAAATGTAATTGTATGATTTTTTTTATTCTAAAACAATAAATAACTTTATGGCACTTCATTGCTATTATTAAAATAAATTTAAAATTTAAAAAATTCAAAAAATTATTTTTTTTCACATATTTACATTAATTATCTAAATAGCAAATCTTATCTTAATAAATATAGTGAATAATTACATAATTATCATTCATACTATCTTAAATTTCTATACACAAATACAAATATATTAAACTAAAATAACTTTAAAAAGAAGATTACATATTATTATCATCGACTAACTCGTATAATTGTAAACAAGTTAGAGATATATTAATGCAAGAAATTTTAAAAATTGAGCAAAATCTCCTATAAATGTATTTAAAATACGATGAATATGATTATCAATGAGATTTATATCGGTAGATTAAATAATTATTTGTTATAACAGAATCACATTGTATAGTACTTTCACCAAAACTTAAATTATAATGTGCGATTTAAAATTTAAATATAATTTTTATACTATTATATGATATGCTGGCCTTTTTATTTTATTTTTTCTGAACATTTAGTAGATGAAAAGGTATTATTAAATTTAAAATCATATGTCAAAACTATTTAAAATTCAGATGTTGCATGTAAATATTAAGAGTATACAATTAGTTGCTTGTATAAAATAGTGATTTTAAAAAAATTCAAATATGAATTAGTTTATAAGTAATTAACTGTTTAAAATTAATTATTTATCTAATTATAAATTATTAAATAACACTTTAATTACCTTTTTCCACACGTCAAGGCCAGGGCTGCCCACAACTAGTACTCCCAGAAAATTTTATTAGATTCAGTGGGCCAAACTTCAGCCAGCCAATGGTAGGGCGTCATGTTAACAATGAGCCAGGTGTTGACGTGGCTCCTCATATCAGCCGGCCAAACGGTTCGGTTGATCGAACCCAATAATTGCTCTTGGCTTCAGTTTCTCAGTTGCTTCACAGGTCATCTTCTCTGTATCTCTCTCCACTGTCATCGTTTCGACTGCAACCTGCAAAAATTACATTTGAGGCTTAAATTTTCAAATGTTTTATTTTTACTACGAAGATATATTTTCACTTTTTGGACTAAAATTGTCAATAAAATCCTATTTTAGCTCATTATATACTCACTGGGTGAAAACTTGTTTGTGTTTTATTTATCAAGCTTAAGTCCAATGGCCGAGCCAAGACCTCAATTAGAGGGGTTAAATAAATTATTTATAGCTATGTTATAAAAAAATAAAAAAATTCAAAATTCTTATGAACACAAATAATTTTATATAAACTTCAAATATAATTAAATGAGATTATAATTGTTCTTGATATTTTTTAAGGCATTATAAAGTCAATATAAGTACTAAAATAAAAACAGCTTCATTATCACGGAATCAGGAGGAGGCATTGGAGGAGTATGAGGCAGAGGAGGTAGGGAGGCCAAACGGGGCGGCTGCCGACTATGGGAAGGACGAGAAGGAGAGGGAGGCAGAGGAGGCCGACGCCGTGTGTAGGACCAAATGGTCGGTCTTCCGGACAAAGATTGTCGTAAAAGGCGCAAACTTGGCGAAGGAGATTTAACGGAGGCGATGAAGTTTGACGGGAGCCTCACGGTGGAGCCTCAAAGGCGACGCGGGTAGTGGTAATTGGTGAAATAATTGAATAAAATATTAAATTAATAATCAATTAATTAAAATATTACCATATATTATAAAATCATCTAAGCAGTTAAGCTTAATGAACCTATTTGAATATATTTTTACAAACTCTTGAATGAATGAGCTTAATTAAACGCTTCAAAGTTATTGATGCATCAGAACTCGCAAATTAATTGGACGAGTAAAACTAAAGGGAATTAAGAATTTTTACGTGAAAACCAATGACTGGGAAGCCATGGGGACAAGTTGTGACGAGTGTAATGAAGTCACTATGAAGGAAAAAATTACAAAGAAAAAGACCAGTAATGTTGAGTATATTAATTATAGGGAGACCAATCCTGATGTATTATATAGTAGCAAGAGTCGTACTTTGCCAAAATCCCATCAATTCATGTTCCTTGTATGGTGCTCATGTTTTCTAAGGACTCGATGACAGTCTTTAATGCAAATTCCCTGAATTGTAACTTCTAAGTTGATTCGAATTGTATAATTCGTAGAGTCAATAGATATTTCTTAGTTGGTGGGAGATACGTGCAGTGTATTTATGAGATAATATCATTTTTATTAGCATAGCCCTTCGAGTAGTGTTCTTCGTTGTCTTCAATTTGATTTTATCTCTTTGACAAGGTCCTCCAATTTGAGAATTCTCTTTTTTCTTATTAATATAGATTAATCATAGTTGAGAATTCACTCCCCAATAATATATGATCGAAGTAGCTTAAACAATGAAATGTGAAATAAGATTGAACATGAATACGACGCCTCAGATCTATCAATAGGGGTGGCAATTTGTACCCGTACCCGATTAAACCGCCCTGACCCCCCCTAATGGGATGGGTATGAGTACTCAAATTTTACCTGCGACCCATAACTCGCCCCGTCCCGTTATGAAATGAGGCGAGTTCGGGTATGAATCAACTATACCCGCCCTGCCCCGTTATGTATATATTTTTATCTATTCTTATATAGACTTATATAGAATCAAATAAAAAGAGTGCATTAAAAATGAAGAAATATAAGACCTTACTTTCATAGTGTAATATTCATCATATGGCTATGATTTTTATTGTTTCAAATAGAGTAAAATAATTTATTTCATTAATATTAGTGAGAAAATGGGGCGGGGTGGGTACGGGTTTGTGAAAACTAGAATAGAGGAGGGGCGGGGCGGAAACGGGTATAGGGCGGATATGAGTAATGAATAATATATAGTGGGGTGGGTATGAGTATTTATAAATTCAATTCAAATCTGTCCTGCTGCCATTCCTATCTATTAATTAGCGTGCTCAAAAATATATGTTACATGCATGACGACTAACTCTCAGAGAATGTAAATTAAATACTATAATGAGACCAACTAGCAAATCTCACAGTAAAAGAAGCCCTATGAGATTAGGATGCAACAAAATTAATCATGTTCATAGGGCATGGGGCATGATTAGGCAATGATTGAAAATATTCACTTTTTTTTATTGACAAATATTCTCACCTTCTATGCTCTGTAATTTATTTGACTGAGTGTTAAATTTAGATAAAAATATATATTTTATTTTATAGAGATGATGAAAAATTAGGAGGTATATAAGATATAAAATAAAGTTAATTTTAAAATTAAAATTTGCGTTGGATATGAAATAAAAATAGTAAAATTTATAATAAATTTAAAATATTATTAGAATATGATTAACAACTAAATAATATAAAGGAGGTGATTTGATTTAGGTATTTGAGGTAGAACTCCAATGTAACATTCTCATAATTTTTTTAACTAAAATTTGATTATTTAATTTTATTATGATGAGTTGATATTATTCACTTGAAATTTGATTTAATTTTGAATTATTTAATTAGTGACTAGAGTTTTTAAAATTTGAAATTTAATTAGAATTAAATTAAGTATAGGGAGAATTACTAATTTTTCCTTAGATAAAGTAATTAGGAAAAATTAGATTTTTTCTTTCTCATTTATTAATTCAAATTTTCTTCATCTCCTTTGCTAACTGCTGGCCAGAAGGGAGAAAGAGGAGAGCAGGAGAAAGGAGAAAGAAAATATATAGGAGGAGAAGAGAAGCCCAAATCTCGTTTGAAGCGATATTTTGCTCGAATCTCAAAAATAACCTTAAATAATAGTAAACTTAAGGTAGGTTCTACTCTAACTTAGCTAATCTAAACAAATACTTGTATTAACAAAATATATTTAAAAATTTAATTTGAATTAGTTGATTTATGATTTTCCTCCATGATTTATAATTTATATGTGTATGTTTCATTAAATCATGCTTCTCTATTTTTTATATTGAAATCTTGTTGTTTTTCATGCTTGGGATGCCTAAAATTAAGTTTTATGAAATTATATTCTTCATGTTTGTGACACATAAAATATAAAAATGTATTATATATATAAATCAATATTGTAGAAGTCTCTTGATCTTTATGTTTAATTGTTGTACTAATTGCCCCAAAAAAATGTTATATTTTTGGGATAATTATCTACATGCCATATCATTTCGCTTTATTTATGCGTTACCCATCCATTCTTAGTTAATTAAGCTATGCACACTCAAAACATTATAAAATCTTACATACACACACTTTCACTTGTTTTCATTATAATGAGCAATTATTATTTTCCAATAACCTAACTATAGTTAGGTTACAAAAAATCTGAACCGTTCATCATATTATTTTAAAGATATTTAAATATATTTTGAGTGAAAATCTTAAAATTTTGATGTTTAGGTTGTGGTAAGGGAAGGAAATATCCGCGATATGAATTGATTTTAGGACAAATCAGCGCTTTAATGTGACATCGAGGAAGAAAAAAAATATGTACTATTAAGGGTAAAAATATAATTTTAATGATTTACTAACAAAATATTTTTTTTCAAATAGATTTGGACTAAATATTAACTTAAGTGTGTGTTTGTAAGTTTTTATAATATTTTGAGTATGCATAGCGTAATTAACTAAGAATAAATAGATAACGCATAAATAAAGTAAAATAGTATAGCATGCAGGTAATTATCCCAATATTTTTTATGAGTTTTATTCTATCAACATCTTTCTTGCTTTCTTTCAATTCTACGATTTCATTGATACTTTGATGATTCAACTTTTGTTAATACATCACTTGCGATATTTTTAGAAATTACCGAACTTCATAGGTTCACAATATCTTATGACATGAAAAAAAGATGGTTTGAAAAAATTTTGTGAAAAGTTTTAGAAAAATACGTATAATGTGAAATAAAGTGAGTTAGTTATATTAAAAATTATATTGAATGTGAAATAAAATGAAATTTGTGTAGGATGAGATATAAAATAATTTTAAAGTATTTTTCAAAATAAATTTAAGATTTTAATTGTGACTAAAATAAGTTATTTTTTTGAGCCAATTGCCAGACAGGTCCCAAGTGTCATTTTGACGCCTCACTAATCACGAGATTATATCTTTTTAGTGTTTGAAGTTCAAAACTTAACTTGAAAAATTTTCATTTTCCTCCTCTTTACTCCTATATATTTTGTGGATAAAATTAATTAGTATCGTCATATCTGCAATATATATGATTTGCTTTCTCTCATTTTGTATTTAAATCTTCTTTGAGATTAAGGGCGTTAATATAGATCGAAGAGAGCCGACTAACGAGCCAGAAGTTTGACTTGGTAATAATTTCGAGCCNTATGTTATATAATATATATTATAAATTGAGCCGATCTCGAGCCAGATCGAGTTGAGCTTACCTGGCTCAAGATCGGCTCAAAAAAAATTGAGATTTCGAAATTGGCTCGAAGTCGATAAGTCGATTGGAATCGACTCAAGCCGGCTAGAACTCGAACTCAATTGAGCTCGAGTTAATTTTGAGTCGATTGAAATATGATCAATCCGATTTCTAGCTGAAAGATATCCGAGTGTAGTGTGGAGGTACTCTAAAGTCATTTTTTGTCCTACTCAAATGAATAATATTCTCAGAGTTACTTTTCAAATTTGGTGACTCAAAAAATACTGGCTATTGGCTGTTGTCATCTCACAATTATCATAGACACTGACTTTATATATATATATATATATATATATATATATATATAATTTATACTTTGTTGTGTATAGTTTTACATAATTATTTTAAATGATATATTTAATCCTGGAATGAAGTTCATAAAAAAAGACCAAACCTACTGAAACACCAATCTAATCTCCTTGCTACATCTTCATGCGTAATGTAAAAATCGAACAAAATTATTCAGTCTAACCTGAAACCGACTCACCATCTAGTGTGCTTCGATGCCAAATCTAGATAGTACATTAAACTCAATCAATTTATTTTAGGGAGTGTTTGGTTCAGTATTATTTCAATGTCAATGTTATTTAAATGTCATGTTATCTAAATATCATTGTTATTCATCAATAGACGTTTGTTTGGTTTAATGTTATGATATTAGAAAATATCAATGTTATCCAAATAATTTTTGTTTAATTGGAAGTTATTGACATTATAATGACAAATTGACGGTGTTATCTTGAGATGTCGCCCGATTTGGGGTGACATCTAGATGTCAGCATGTAATGGCATTTTTGTAATTAATTATAATATTATTTAAAGATATTATTAAACCAAACAATTATTTTTTAAAGATAATATAACATAACATTGAGATAACACTGAACCAAACGCCCCCTTAATAAAATCTACTGTTTCAAGATGATAATGAGTCGGTAGAATGAATAGATTTATTATTACGAACATATTCGATACTATTTTAGGTAGAAACCAGTATGCTTTTGAGTAAATTACTATGACAAGCCAGACTGATTCTACTATGATCCAAATAATAAATCTGTTTTAAATTCAATCTGATACTTACAATATTTTTTATGAGAAGAGCAGAGTAGGAAAAGAATTATGGGTTCGCTAAAATGAATAGTTTTTAAGGTACGAACATTGGCAAAAAGTAGAAATGCTATATTGCCTTTTATGTAGGTTTTTTTTTTTTTTTTTTTGATAAATAGACTTCATATAGTTTTTTTTTATGATAATAAGACTTCATATAGTTGATAAATGAAGAATATGGAGCTCATCATGTGGCCTTTAGCCATTGTTTCTGCTTTGCTGAGCTATCTAGGTTTTAATAGCTTTGTTGTGTAGTTTTTGGACCACTGAAGATGGCTCTGCACTGATGTGATTTGTTTACTAATTACTGAAAATATAACTCTCTCCTATAGAAGATATGATTAAATAAAATAAAAATAGTAGTCAACCTAAAATTTTTAAAATAAGTCTTTTGTTTGAAGATAATAATAACTAATTGCCAATACTTATGTTTTTTTTTTTATATGTATATGATTATGTGTGCACGTATCAAAAGATTATGTCTTAGCTCAAATGATACGTGTTCCGTAATACTGTGAAATCACAAGTGTTGTAAATTCGGATATACGTGATTTCGTTATCTGTGAATTCAACTTCATGACGTGCACAGAGATAGTTAGATACTTGACGTGCACAGAGGTGAGCAGGCTATGCTTCGCATATAATGCTGCAAACGACGTTAAGTTGCTGAGCGGCCAAATAGACGGTCTGGTCGGCTGATCGGATGGTCTGGTCGATAATCACATCATCTGGTCGGCCAACCGGATCATTCGTTTGCTTTAACAGGACCGTTCGTTTGACCAAAAAAGTGAGTACAACTTAAAATCAAGTATCAATTCGAGAAGATATAATTACATATAATATTTACTATTTTAGGGGAATATCTATCTCATTTTAAGCTATATATATTTTTCTTAGATAAATACTTCAACACATGTCTATTAATAATATATAAATATTTAACTTGAATTTAAAATATTAAACGCATCAAAATAACTCAAATTGAAAAAAGTTATGTTTCAATAGGTACTAGCTAAACTCCTCTCGAAACTAAAAATTAAAACGAATATGAAATTTGTAGTTAATGATTAAATATAGCCTAATTTAATAACTGAGCTGAAGTATTTTTTTAAATAGTTAAACTGATACAATTGAAAATAAACGAAAAGATGAAACACTGATTTAGAGAGAAAAGAATACATTAGGTGAACCTGTCGACCTAACCCAACCACAGTAAAATAAAACTTTATATGGATCAACGTACTTGAACCCAAGCTATGCAATAAGCGGGCCAAAAATTTTGATTCAAATTTAACCAATTTAATAAACGAGTAGAACTAAACTAAGAATTTTCAATTCAAATCATATGTTAACCACCTTAGTGCTACTGATTCATCAATTAAAAAGTAATTACATCTAATTTATTAATAAACACATGTTAGTTTTATTTTATTTTATTTATTATCAGATAATGTAGACCTAGTCATTCTACAAATAGAAAATAGGGCAAAAGTTAACATTATTTTTTTTTATAGCAAATGAAGATTAGAACCAAAGAGAAGAATTATATAAGTGAAATCAGAGTAACATATTCAAAGTCGGTATAATAATGTCGTTGTCGTTATCAAACAATGAGTATATGGGTGGCAATGAATGATGAAAAACTATTAAGCTCGAACGCTTGATTACGTTAGGCATTATTCACCAATAATAGTGAGCCACACAAATGAGCTGGTCCTGCTTCACATATAACACTCCAAATGGCATTAAGTTGTTGAGCGACTTAAAGGAGTTTCCAGTTGGTCGACTGAGCCAGTTATTTTTTAATACGTTTGAGTTAAAATGGAGTAATTTTCTGAGTTATTTTTTTTAAAATTTAATTAAACTAATTAACATGAGTTACTAGATGGTTTAACAAGCAAAGATGTTCAATTTTTTAACAAAAATACAATATTGTAATTGATAAATTAATATTTTTAAACTTTTTTAAAAAATAAAATTTAAAATAATAAATTTATTTATTTTATTACTTTATAGTTAAATATTATAAACAAATATACTTTTTTTTATTTTGTTCAAACTATTCCATTGATTTTATCAAAACAAAATATTTAATTAATATTATTCAAATATCAAATTGATAGATAAAAAAAATTTTATTAAGTTTAGCCGTCCTAATTTTAGTCGGCCAATAATAAAGCACTACATTAGCAGTGGCCCCCACTCAATCCTAACATAATAATTCCTATTGGCTGACTGAATGGTTCTATCGACTGAACTAAATAATATAATATATATTTAATATTAAATTAAAGATCAAATCAATTTAATTTTTAATAATATATTAGTTATACCATATTTCAATATAATTATCTAATTTAACTATTTTTATATTAATTGATTAAAATTCTAACCTAATTTGAAAATAAAATTATTTTTAATCAGGTTGGATCTTATTATCATGCTTAATGGCTCAAAATTTAACAAATGCTGTGCTCATATGATAGTTAAAAAAATATCTGAAATTCAATATGTTAAAATGGTAAATTATAATCTTAAAAATATGTTTTAAAAAATTATCTGTAATTTCTTTCGACAAATATTTTATATTGAATTGAAGACCAAATTAATTTGAATTTCTTTTATTATGTTGAACAATATATTAGCTAAATCGTATTCCAATTTGGAAGTCTAATTCAATCGTTTTGAAAATAATTCAACTCCATGAATTATTAATATATTATTACCGATTAAATACTAAATTAATTCGAAAATAAAATTACTTCTACTTAATAGGTGATGTTATGATAATCGATACATTAAAATTTTGACTAATTCCAAATTTTTTTTGGTAGTCAAACAAATTTTAAAATTATAATATGGTAAAATTTTATTTATAATCTTTAAAATTATTTTTTAAAAAACATACTTCATAATTTTTTTGGCGAGTATTTGATATTGAATTGAAAACTAAATTAATTTGGTGGTCTAACTTAGCTGGGTCATATTTAAATTTGGTGATCAAATTTAAATATTTTAATATTAATTTAATCTCATAAATTATTAATATATTATTATTCAGTAAAGTAGTCAAATAACTCAAAAACAAAATTTCTCATAAAATATTATTGCATCGCGTTACAATTATTGATATCTTAAAATTTCGATCAATTTTGAATTCATTTGGTAAGCCAAAAGATTATGAATATTATAATATATTAAAATCTTATTTCAGTATAATTTATAAATATTTGAAACTATATAGATTTATGCAGATGAAGTTCTATTTAAATATAATTCAAATTATTAAAATTATATTTAAATATAGTTTACATTGAACTCATATAGTGTGATTGAAATTATATTAAAATATAATTTGTTTAGTTTAATTAGAATTTCATAGCTGAAATTATATTCGGATGTAATATATATATAAGTGATATCAATATTTTCTATAGTCTAAATTTATATGTAGAAATATTTTTATACTTTATAATTAAAATTATATTCAAATACTATTTATACACATATAAAATTATATTGGCACAGATCAATTTGGATATATAAATCTTATTTAAATACGATTTCTAGAATATCATCAAAAATATATATATATATATGTTTGTGTATGTGAAAGTAAAATTGTATTTGTATTTAAGTACAATTATGTAGAGCTGGACTTGTGTATGATATTAAATTTATATAATTTTTATCAAAAAAAATTATATTTAAGTATAATTTCATAGATACGCAAGATTTTGGAATTAAAAATATCTTTAAATATGATTTTAAAAAAAATTATATTCAAATATGGTGATCTATAATTTTAAGTTTTAATTTTAAATTTTAAATTTTAAATTTAGTATCTAGAGTCTAATAAGATTTTTAATTTTTTTTAAAATTTATAATAAAATATATATTCTTTTTGTATCTTATACATAAATCCACAAATCATATGGGGATTTGAGTACAGAAAATAGAACTTTAAAAAAATTATAAATTTTATATTAAGTTTTGAAAAAATATTAAAAATATTTGAATGATTTATAATTTTATAATAAAATTATTTGTATTATTATATTAAATTTAAAATGGATTACATAACTTAATTAATAATAATTAAAATTTTCTCTTTAAAAATTTATCTTTTAAATTTTTAAATTTAGGAATCAAATTTTAGTATTAAAATAATTTAGAGATTTGAATTTATAATTTTAAATTTTAGTTTTTAACTTTAACATTTAAGATTTATAGTTTAATAAGATTTTAGTATTTTTTTTAAAATTTAAAATGAAATAATTATGAATTTCATACTAAATTTTAAAAAAAATGTTACAAATTTTATTAATTTTTTTTTAATAATTTGTATCTTTATTATATATTAATTTATGCATCAAAAGTATTATATTTTAATTAGGATAATTACTTACATACCATATAATTTAGTTTTATTTATGTCTTACTCATCCATTCTTAGTTAATTACACTATGCAAACACAAAATATTATAAAATTTTACATGTACATATTTTAACTTATTTCTATTATAATGAGTAATCATAATTTTTCAATAACCTAACTATAATTAAATTACAAAAAAATTAAGCCATTCATCATATTATTTTAAGAATATTTAATATATTTGAGTGAAAATTCTAAAATCTTAATGTTTAGGTGGCGGCAAAGGAAGAAGACATCCGTGATGTGAATTAATTTTAGGACAAATCAGCACTTTAGTGTGATATTGAGGAAAAGAAAAATATATACTATTAAAAATAAAAATATAATTTTAATAATTTACCAACAGAATATTTTTTTTCAAATATATTTTGATTAAATTTTAACTCAAATGTGTGTATGTAAGATTTTGTAATATTTTAAGTATGTATAGTATAATGAATTAAGAATGAAGGGTAATATATAAATAAAATTAAATTGTGTGACATGTAGTTAATTATTTTATTTTAATTTTAATTTCGGATAACAGTGCCTGCGTATAATGGCTGAGGACACGTGGCCGCAAATGGTTGAGCCGGACGGTACTGGACTGGCAGTGCTGTACCATGGCGGCACGGTGGCGCGGTGGGACCCACCACTACGACGAATCGATGGTGATGCCGGCACCGGCCATCGCCACTTGCAGCCCTAAAGTTTATTGCGATTATGTGGTTAAAGATTTGGCTAAAAAATTAAATAAAATTAATGATTATATTATGATGTGAAAAAAAATAAATATTAAAATTTACTTAACATATACAGAAATTTAATTAAAAAAAATGTTTAATGTGAGGATTATGGATTAAAAAATCATATTTTTTTAAGTTCCCAAATACATGTTAAATTAGTAGTTATTTTTTTTGGTTTTTAGTCTCATTTTAATAATTATTATGTATGATTAAAAATGAAGATATTTTATTATATTAAGATTTATATGAAATATAAAATAAAATTAATAATTATATTAAAATACACACGTGATATGAAATAAATATCAGTTTTTAGTTTTTTATAATAAAAATTATATATAATGTTAATTTTAAAAAAATAAATAAATTAGATTTGAAAGATTAGTGATTTTTCATTCATAAGTATATAATTTCAAGGACGAGTCAAGTATGTGAAATATTTTTTTTTTCTTAAATTTTTAGGAACAACTTTACATATGATCCATAAGGCAAGCCTCCTGCTTTAATTTTTTTGAACATTTTCTAATTTTTAAACTATTTAATTATTTTAAAACTTTAATATTTATAAAATAAATTTTTTAATTCAAATTTTCTCGCATAATTTCCTTTCTTACTTCGAGTAACCTCCTCAGTCTCACTCAGTATTGTTAAAATTAGACTGGACTAACTAGTCTGACTATGAACCTATACATCATCCGGTCCGATTTAATGTCAAAATTAAATTACATATCAAATTAAATTAAATCATAAATAATTAATCTATTTATATGATATTTAATTTTAAATAATAATAATAATAGATTAATAGGACAAATAACTTTATTAATTTGAACATGTCACTATTTTCAATTTTTTTTAAAAAATAGCAATTACATGGTTCAACCAATTTAATAATTAGTTAGACCGACAATGGTCCATTCTTAGCCCGACTTAATTTTTAAAACATTACGCTCACCAGCACCCTCTTCAACCACCCATCTCATTGTCAGCCTCTAATTTGAAGTTATCGTTAGTCTTTCTTATTTCTCGTTTGTATCTTGTATCCATGGTCGGCATATTCATCTTCAAATCATCAACATTCTCTATTCTCGGAGCTCAAATAAATTTAAAACTTGACTTGAACTTAGATAGTTATGACTCGATATAATTCTCACTATTAAAATTTTATATATATACATATGCGTGTATAAACAATAATAACAGTCACCACCAAGCCTTAAAACTTAATTTTTTTTCAAACATTTATTAATTACCTTAACTATATTACGTATAAGTAACATATAATAACTACTACAATAACAACAACAACTAAGCCTTAATCCCACTAGGTGGGGTCAGCTATATGAATCCTTTGTTTCCATTGCGCCCTATCAGTTACCAAATTCTTATCTAAGTTTAAGTAACTAAGATCACTCCTTATAGTTTCTTGTCATGTCTTCTTTAGTCTCCTCTTCTTCTTTGAACATGGGCAAAATCCAATAACTCAATTTTTCTAACTGAAGCTTCAATCAGCCTACGATTTAGGTGTCCAACCATCTAAGCCGACTTTCTCTAAGTTTATCCTTAATTGGTGCAACACCAACATTCTTTCGTATATACTCATTTCTCATTCTATCCTTTCGTGTATATCCTTTCGTAAATAGTAACTAAAAATACAAATTTATAAATATGAAATTGATTTTATTATGAATAAATTGACAATGAGTTATAAAAAAATCGAATCAAGCTACAATTTTTACGAGTTTTGAGAGAGGTTTGAGCTTCTAGCGAGATTTGTAGCCCTAACAACTACGCTGTCTAAAAAGAAGCAATAAAATGGAGAAGAGATAGATGGTCTCCACCTGTAATTATCAGGATGACCAGGGACATAAATGTAAATTGAACTCCAAATTCCCTCATCAGCACGACGCTGCTCAACATTATGTGGGCTGGCTGGCAGCCTATAAAGGTGGGAAGCTGGTTTGCATTGATTGAGCCTTTCAGTTTCTGCTCTCTCTCTCTCTCTCTCTCTCTCTCTCTCTCTCTCCAAATAACAGCAAAAAAGACATCAACACCCCCAGCCTCCTCATCTCCAAGCAACCCGAGGTAATTAGAATCGAGTAAAGTTTGAGCGAGTTTGCCTCATTTCTGTACATCGTAATCTCTAGCTCACAGACTCTTTCATTAGATTATGATTTCCATGCATATATAGATCTCATTTCAAGTAAGACGATGTCCGACTCACATAAACACTCAAATTCAAGCAACCAGAGTTTCATTTTAGAATATGATTGTGAGTTGCTGTAGTTTAGAACAGCATGTGTATAATTTCTGCAGTTTTCAAACTTAAAAACGGTAGAACTGCAGAATGGATGAACAACTGGGACATGGGATCGTGAGAGCAAAGTCAGAGCAACTGGAGAAGGCAGCAACCAAGTTGTTGAGCCGGCCGGCATCGGCTGAGGCAATCACCATGCTGGAGACGAACGGCAGCGGCAGCGGGCAGAGCCTGTCGAGGAAGAAGATGGTCGGAAATTCGCCGGGGAGGAAGAGCGGCAATCACCATATACGAAAGTCGAGGAGCGGGAAGCTGAAACTGGACTTGGAAGACGTTAGCAGCGGCGCGGCACTCAGCAGGGCTTCGAGTGCTAGCTTGGGCTTCTCCTTCTCCTTCACTGGTTTCACTGCTGCTCCAGAAGATGTTATTGCTGACATCATGCGCTTCAGTGATGATGAATTTGGTATTTACTTCAAACTATTACAAAAAAACTTCTTTTTTTGCTGATGGTCAGTGTTATCAACAAGCACATTATTCCAAATTGTTCACATCTAATGTTGCTTATTAATTTAAAAAAAAAAATCTAAAAAAGAGATATTGAGTCCAATAGTCCAATTACTGTCATTCTTCATCCCTAGAACCAAGTTTGGCTCAAGCCAAGTCAACATAAACTCGAATTGGCCACTTTTTAGTCATGCTCGCCTCCAACTAGACTAAAATGCAAATTCAGTTTCGACTTGAGTCAACTCAACTCAAAGTTTTTTCGAGTTGGGCCGAAATCTTATGCCCTGCGTGGGCTTCTAACAAGCCCAAATCTAAATAGTAGAATCGAGATAATGGCCGTGAAAGTAAAATAAAAGGGGAGTAAATAATTGTTAGTTTATACCAAGCCAAATTGAAATATATATTGGGAGAGTGACGCCTAACTCAAACTAGTAGTCCAACGTGTGACTTGAAACTTACCTCAAAATGACTCGAGTCAAATTAAAATTGACACCCAACCGCCCAAAACTCAACATTAAGTGCTAGTTTTGAATTTAATTAGTTATGCAATACTCAAGTAATGTGATTATTACTGATGAACTACTTATAATGTAGCAGTATATCCCGAGGCTGAAGTAAAGCAAAAAAGGATGATAATGGAACCCACCTTACCGATCTACCTAAAGGTAACATTTTGCTATAGTTACGGTTCTTCTTTCCAGCATCAGTTAAGAATAGTAGCGGTTTTCAAAGAAACCTTGAAAATTTAGAAGTTATGTAAAGAATAGATCAAATAGGGTCAAAAACTAGAGAAATTATTGGGTTGAGGCAATGTAACGCATTAGATTTCGGGGGCACTCGCAGCGCAACACAAAATTATATTGACCCAACAGCAGATCAAAGTGAGAAACAAAGGGAGAAATAATATTAGCTGTCATTTTTGCCAGGTATAGGCATTTTTCTTTAAGAATAAGTATTTTTTGCTACACATAAGCATCTCTTTACAACATATAGCATATTTCAGCTCATACTTAGCATATTTCAATTTAGAGATTTTTACCTGTATGACACAAAAAACTTCAATATTTACTTGTTAGACACCATAAAGTTAAATATTACATGACACACACTCATTTATTTTAATTTTACAACCAACACACTCTAGTTAAAAAAAATCCTTATATTTTATTTGAGTAAACCATACTTGAGTTATATTTTAACTTAAACAAAATTCATAGAAATAAAATCTAACCCTTGGTGCATCTTAAATCAAATCGAATCGTTCATCCAATTTTCCATTATTAAAATAAGCGTCTAATAGAATATTCAACATAGTTAACAGATTTAAATAGTTTTTAACATGTAAGATTTAATTTAAAATATATCGAGGGTTAGATTTTATTCCGATAAACCTTATTTAAGTTAAAACATAACTTAAGTATGGTTTACTCAAATAAAATATAGGGGTTTTTAACTAGAGCGTGTTGATTGTAAAATTAAAATAAATGAGTGTGTGTCATGTAATATTTAACCTTAAGGTGTCTAATAAGTAAATATTAAAGTTTTTTGTGTCATACGGTTCAAATTATATATAACATAATAAATGCTAAATCATCAGGCTCTATGATCTTTCTTGGATAGATACGAGATCTCTATGTATGAGCAATAAAGTGATATGTATGGGCTGAAATATGATACACATAAGCTTTGTATGTAGCGAAGAAATGCTTATACAAATCAAATAATAACTACACAGCAAAAAAATGTCTGGGTAGAGTTAACGTCGTTTCCCACTCCGCTTCGCCACTAGGTCTCGCATACCTACGTTCCGCGCTATCAATGAACCCCAGACATCTGATGCACTACATTGCCTGAACCCAAAGAATTAAGTCGCATGTTTGGAAGTTTAATGATCAATGAGCAAGAGTTTATGAGCTCTTGGGCTTCCATAAGCTCAGATAATAACCCTTCATTTACAACTACTAAGAAAAAGTTGATTCCAGCTGCCAAATTCCTTGGTTATTTTTGCAGTTTACAGAGGTTAAATACAAGGTAATCATCAAAGGGATAACAAGCACTGAGAAAGATATCCTTAATGGAATCACAGGTTCAGTAAGGCCAGGGGAGGTATTGGCTCTCATGGGGCCTTCTGGCAGTGGTAAAACTACCCTTCTCAGCCTGCTTGGTGGAAGGATTAGTGGAAATGTTGTTGAAGGATCAATCACATATAATGATGAACCATACAACAAATCACTGAAGCGCAGGTAAAAAAAATATCAGCAAAACATGGAACATCTTTACCATTAGTGATTTTTTATGATAGTTCAATTAAAAAAGGTGGAGGTAGTACTCAAAAGATTTGTGTACACAACTATAAATATCACAGTATTGTCAAGGGTAACTCATAAAGTTGATTCTTAGTAATTGAGAAGGTTATGAATGATGACTATGATAATAATAATAATTATAAACATGATTGATAATGACTCCACAGTAATAAAAATATACCAATGAGGTCCCGGTGCCTTCTTCTTGGAGCTAGGCTAAAACTCATCCACACTCATACATTATTCATTAGGGTTCATCTCACCTATGAATCATAGGGGTTGGATTTGTGGATCATTTTTTTTATATTCCGTGGTTTCAAACCTTGGATAAAGCTAAGGGAAGGATGCCTTCTACCCATCCTGCATATTGTCTCTTCAGTTCCCCTTTTGTAATAAAAACTCATTTTCATATTTGATTCCCTTTTTGATTACAAGAATCATCTTTCATTAAGGGAAAGAAACAACTACAGTTTAATATAATTCTAGATAGACAATTGATTTAGATCAATCTTAACCTCCCAATGGTTGATTTATCTAATCTAACTCTAGTTTATTGCATTTTTGACTGCTACAAGGTCCACCATGTCGTTAGCTTGGGAATTTGTTGCTGAAATAAATGCATCCCTTTCCATGTCTTCAAATATAACCTACAAAGGGTTGCCCATTCCTTGTACATAAGCTTATGTGAGGGTTTCGCTTTCCAGATGCAGCTTGGGAACTTTATACTTGTAGTTCACAAGTATGGATGGCACGTAAGACGAGGTCCCCTAATATCATGCAAATTAGATTGAGGTGGAGAGCCAGCTAAAAGTAGGCAACAGAATTTAGTGATATAAATTAACCCAAGGATGAAAATTAAATGAATAAATCAAAAAACACACCTTAACTGATTTATATTGGCAGGATAGGGTTCGTGACTCAGGATGATGTTTTGTTTGCACATCTTACTGTGAGAGAAACACTGAAATATGCAGCTCTCCTTCGACTTCCCAAGAAAATGACCAAGCAGCAGAAAGAAGAGAGAGCTATGGATGTCATCTATGAGCTTGGTCTTGAAAGGTAGTAAAACATTATGCCTAACACATAAATCAGAAATTGAAATACCAATATATATTTCAGTCAATAGATGAAGAACTACTACTATCATTCATGATGCAATGTGATTTTAGCTCTTTGATAAGTTGGTAACAATACCTTTGCGCAGGTGTCAAGATACCATGATTGGAGGACCTTTCGTCCGGGGAGTTTCAGGTGGTGAAAGGAAAAGAGTCTGCATAGGAAATGAGATTTTGATTAATCCTTCCCTCTTGTTCCTTGATGAGCCAACTTCTGGGTTGGACTCAACGACAGCTCTACGAATCGTCCAGGTTCTTCATGACATGGCTGAGGTAAGACTAGAACAAACCATTACAATAATAATTCCAATGTCTAAAAAAGTTAAATTAGTTATATTAAACACCAAAAATTCATAAAGCTAGTAACTCAACTAAGTTAATGCAAGAAAATAAATTGGTTTTGATAGTTGGAAATTTGAAATACTTGTTTCCGACATAAATGTCTAGAAGACAATACAATTAGGCAAGACTGTACGAAGAGACAATATAACTTATCTACGAGAAACGAAATAAACTAGTGTTAAGAATGAAGAAATTGTGAAATCAGAATAAAAGATGTGGAACACAGAATCAAAGAAGTATATAATGAAATAGTTATCACCATATAAAAGAAGTTGGTATAGTGAAGATAAAAAGAATGAGTGATAAAATAATTTTGGTGAAATTGGTATTTTGTGCGGAGTTTATTAATGCCTTTATAAAGAGATGTTAAGGAATCATATGCCTATGCCTCTAGGATCAATCTCTTACAACACAGTGTGAAAATATACAACCATATCAAATAGAAAATGCGCAAGCTAGAAAATTTGATGCAAATATGAAGAAAGAACAAACAAGAAGAATATCAATTTTATGTGAAAAGCTCAAAATCTAGGAAACAACCACGATTGCATTAGGAGAAATTCTATTATTCTTCAAAAGCTCTCAGAAAGGAATTACAAGAGAACACGCTCTATCCCTCTCAAAAATAGAATAGCCATCTCAAATCAGGGATCTCCCAAAAAATCTTATTCAGGACGTACAATTATCTATTTATATATATATATATATGTCTATAACAAATGAATCGTCTAAATATGCAAGTTTGCTACATCAAAAGGATGATATGTTCTTTGATCAAACGATCTGGTTATAGTCCATTTCGATAGAGCAATTTTCAAAAGTTTTAGGACCTTGATCAGATGGTCTGATCGTCTTGATCAAAAGGTTTGATACCGGTCCTCCAACCCATGATGCTGTTCTAATTTCTCCAACAAGTTTGATTATCATGCCACTTGACAATCCATCCTTCTAACAAAATTCAGGCTCCTCACAGCTTATTAATCTCCCATTTAAAGACAGATTTCGAGATACACATCTACCATGTAACCTTGTGGCCAATTTTTTCAGCAATCTTTCACATTTTTTCTGATGCGGTAATGTCTTCTCATCAATCAAAATACGAGAAACACAGGCACAACATAGTTTCAGTTTCTCTTTGGTAACCACCTTGGCGAGCATTTCAATTGGGTCTTCTGAACCAAAGATTTTTACCGATGATATCGTCCCATCACTTATCAAGTTCTTGCCTCTTGATATGATGATACTTGAGTTAAATGTTCTTTGTCCTTGCATAAATGCTTGCACTAGCAATAAGTATGTCATCTACATACAAAACAACAATAGCAATAATTCATTTTACATTGAGTGAAAATTTTCTTGTACATGAATGTGTGAAACTTCACGTACCACTACCTTGGAGCCTACTTGAAATCACACAAGCTCTTCTTTAATCTTTGCACCAAGTTTTCTTTGCTAAACACCAGAAAACCTTCCAATTTTACCATATTAATGTCTTCCTCCAAAGCCCAATGGAGAAATGCAGTACATGTCTTATGTAGTCTATATAGCTCTAATTAACTTAACAATAGATAAAAATATTTTAGCATAATTAACACCTCCCTTCAGCTAGAAGATTTTTACCACCAAAGATCCTATACCTCGTGCTACCACCAACCTTTTCCTAATCTTGTACACCCACTTATTTTGCAAAGCTTCTTAATCCCTAGCTGATAATGGAGGCAGCTCCGAAATTCTATTCTCATCAGTGAGTTGAACTCATCTTGCATAGACAACTCCTATTCGCATAGCCAACTCCCAATTTCCAAATGTTCATCATATGCAAGATAACACTTCCAAACACTGTAGCAGTGTAATTCTACAATAATTCTCTACACGGGGTAGAACAAAACAATGTACTTAAGTATAAAATCTAAGACTCAATAGAACTATTAGTGTTTAATGCCGAAGCATCCTATAAATTATCTTCAATTGTTGCATTCATAAACAAGTCACCTTTATGATCCTGGTATCTATTTTTCCTTAAGGCTTTGCAAATTCTTTCTAGATGGCCATTATAATCACAATTCTAGCAAACTCATTTGCTAGGTGACTTCAGCTTGCTCTTTTCCTTCAATTTGGATCAGTTTCTATGACCCCTTTGAAGTATTCAACCTTTGCAAGACAATGCCTGATAATTCTCCAGGTTTCTCCAACAAATATCTTCTTAAGAATCAAATCACAGACTTCTTGAAGGTTTAGTTTCTTCTGGTCAAATCAACTCCTCACAAATTTAACAGCTGCACTCCAGCTCTCCAATAGAAAAGATAAGAAAATAAGAGCTTTCATCTTACCATCAAAAGTAATGTCCACCAAACTAAATTCAATTGGAATGACAGTTGCTCATTGATTTAATCTATCACAGAAGTTCTTTTAGTCATCTTCAAATTAAACAGACAATAAATTAGATACATCTTGTTTGACGTTGAAAACTTTTCATACATGTTGCACCATGTCTTCATTAAACTTGCAATTGTCTTCTCATTGACAATGTTGAAAGCAACATTCCTCGCCAATATAAGCTTGAACAATCCCAATGTATGATGATTTAGAATATCCTATTCTTACTTCATGGCTCTTTCCCTTACAGGAGCTAATATAACTTCTAGTGTAACAGATCATCTATCTGCTTCTTCTAGAATCTGAAGTCCTTATCATCGAACCCATTAATCTTCATCTTTGCCTCATCTATCACTTTCTCCCACTATTCAAATCAGTCATGTGAAAAGTGTACCAAAGCTATGATACCGATTGTTAGGGAATCACATGCATACGACAACATTGCCATGTCAAAGTTGATCCCTCACAATGCATTATGGAAGCACATATCACATGCATGCAAGAAAACTTGATTCAAATATCAAAAGACAGAATGCACAAAAAGAACAATTTTACGTGAAAAATCTCAAATCTAAGGAAAAGCTATGGCCGCACTAGAAGAAATTCCATTATTCTTTAACAAAATGGTTATTTTCCATAGAGTTAAATGAAAAAGAGAAATCCATGTATCTAGCCCCAAATGAGTTCGAGATTAGGTGCTCTTGTTGTATAAGTAGATAAAAGGGTAATCTCATGCAAAATTTAGGAGGCCTTGACAGTACTCAAATTCATGATTAAGGGATGTATGCGTGATTATATTCTAGATACAGTTTTTATTCCTAAATGAAATTTTCATTTATGCAGGCAGGAAAGACGGTGGTAACTACAATTCATCAGCCATCAAGTAGACTTTTTCACAAATTCAATAAATTAATTCTCCTTGGAAAAGGAAGTCTACTATATTTTGGGAAGGCATCAGAAGCTATGCTTTATTTCCAGTCCATTGGATGTTCTCCTCTAATTGCCATGAACCCAGCAGAATTCTTGATAGATCTTGCCACTGGTAACATTAATGATGTCTCCATTCCTTCGGAATTGGATGACAAGGTGCAGACAGAAAATTTAGGAAGCAACACAAGGAATGACAAACCAACACCAAAAGATGTACAAGAGGTAATACTCCTTTTAGAATCAAAATCAAGCACCTGTTTTTTCAAAGATGTCTTTCCTTCAATTTAGGCATGAAATACTCTGCTACACTAACATTAATGATTAACTGCAAATATTCTGTAATTTCTAAGAAAGCTTAATGATAAACTGCCCATAATTGGGTAATTTATAAGAAAGTTATGAAGGATTTACAAACCAATATTATGTGTTCCTTGCAATAAATTAACAAGGAAACAATTCGAAAACTTTACAATCTGCAGGCATATAAGATACATGTATTTTCTTATTTTTGTAATACATCTATGAAACAGTACTTGGTGGAGGCTTATGAGACTCGAGTTGCAAATAAAGAAAAAAAGAAGCTACTAATGCCAAGTCCTATTGCTAATGAACTTAAAGCAAAGGTAATATCATCAAAGAGAGAATGGGGAGCAAGCTGGAGGCAACAATTTTGCATTCTATTTTGTAGAGGACTGAAGGAAAGGAAACACGATTACTTGAGCTGGATGAGAATTACTCAAGTCATTACAACAGCAATCATCCTTGGGTTACTCTGGTGGCAATCAAATAGTACCACGCCAACAGCACTACAGGATCAGGTACTATTTGCTAACAACTTACAGATAAGCGTATCTTCATGTATTTCTCTTACGACAAAAACAACAATCTTTAATCCCAAACTTGGGCAGATTACTTTTCTTTTCTCAATTTCAGCTCTATTTGAAGCAATCCTCGCTACGAGAGCATTTAAATCAGTCATGCCTAATAACTATATCCTTGTTCATTTCTAGCCATCCCCACCCTCTCTTTGACATCATAACTTAGATCATCTTCACATTTACACAAAAGAGTTTCTATAGGTAAATGATCGGAATGGCAAGATCTTAAAATGTCACTTTCATGTTGTCTTTGTAACTATGACACCATCTTCCTGATGCAATCAGTTCAAATATAATTTACTCTTAGTTATAGCCATTTCTAAGTTATATCTATTATAGCATGACATAAAATAGCAACAACAGTAGTGAATAAGGCGAAAACTGCAGCAAGAACATGTAGTATTTCTTCAAAAATGTCATAAAAAGTTTTATCAAAAAAACAAAATACCTTAAAAAGAGAGAGAAAGCAGAAGCGCAACAATGCAATCAGCCTGACTCAAACTTATCTTGAAAACCAAGCTGCAAATTCAAGAAGTTATTTGGGCTGAGTTCTTTTCCATTAATCACTACTTGAAAGCATATCAAGAGAAAGGATGTCCGGGTAAACTATGCTTTCTTACATTAAGTGTGAATTTCTTCTTGCAGGCAGGATTGCTCTTCTTTATTGCTGTTTTCTGGGGATTTTTTCCTGTATTCACCGCAATCTTTACGTTTCCTCAAGAAAGAGCCATGTTAAACAAGGAACGAGCTGTTGGCATGTACAGGCTAAGCGCATATTTCATGGCCAGGACAACAAGTGACCTCCCGTTGGATCTTTTCTTGCCCATAATATTTCTACTGATCGTCTACTTCATGGCAGGATTAAAGCAAACTCCTGAAGCTTTCTGTCTGTGCATGCTCATTGTATTCCTCAGTATCATCGCAGCACAAGTACGTGAAACATATATATGATATAAGAATCTCAATGTTTGAAAGAACTTCCTACTCAGAAGGTGCAAATAAAATCCATCACATATGCAGGGGCTGGGATTAGCAATTGGAGCTACTCTTATGGACATAAAAAAGGCAACTACCCTAGCTTCAGTCACTGTCATGACATTCATGCTAGCAGGCGGT
>JAEMOT010001089.1:69044-96211 GCA_019297695.1 Apostasia ramifera | reverse complement strand
AAGAAGGTATCTCAAAATATTCAGGAAAAAGCAAGTTTTAATAGATGAAACTATTAGCTAACATTGCTTTTATATTCCAAAGGAAACAAAACAATGAAGGCTCAGCTAATGAAAAAACTGAAGGCTGTGACAAAACCGAAAAACCAAGAAGAAATGTAAACAATAAGAATTACTAGTCTTGGCTTTCAGAACAGTGAAAAACGCAGCACTCTTTCTTCTTTTGTTTCTCCTTGAGAAGATTTGTTTGCAAGTAGAAGCTTGAAGGAGAGCTGGAAGATTTTCGGGCAGGAAGATTAATTTTTGAAAGCAGGAAATGAATGCTTATATTTACTTACATCAGGTTGTAAACAAGAAGCTTAATACAATTGCCCTTTGTTTGAATTAGCCAATTGTAGACAAGCATTTTGACATGTCATACAAGTGGACAAATGAGAGAACAGTAAGCAGAGGGCATTTCAGACATTTCTGGATGAAGAAATGTCCTTGGACCGTTGGAGGCAAAAATGCTACAGCAGATTTTAAAACTTAAGATAATGATTAAGTTCAACCAAGTTTGAAATGAGAAAAATATATAAGATTAAACCTGGGAAAGAAGGCTGAAGAATAAACATAGAATAAAGGTTTGTCCCTTTCCCATAAACAAGCATGCTAAAAGGGTTTTATTTTTAGCAAAAAGAATAAATTAATCAAGTGGCTAAAAACACCCAAGTTTTCACCCAAGAGTTAAAACAATGAGAAAGTGCCACCTGGGATAGATTAAAATAGATTTAACAAGTTTAGGTGGACAAAATATTTAGCATGATATTAAGGACAACTGAAATAAATAAGTGCAAAAGAAAGTGCAAATATTTTCCATTTTAATAATGAACAAAGAGTAAAGAAATAGTTTTTGAGGGATGAAAAATATTTTTAAAGTGGGCTGCAAGGAACAAGATAATGGAAATAAGATATTCTCAATTTTTGGGAATTTGGAAGGCCAAACGGTCAGCTTTGCAGCTGAGTTTGGGCCAGTCCAGAGAGATTCGGTCGATTTTGGAAANAGATGATTAGTCCATAATACTAAATTAATTGTATTCATCAAAATTAAGAGGTTCAACATAATAATATTCTGTTCAGTGACGTGGATATATTATTTTTATACCCTGTCACCTAGAAGTCTGACAAAAGTTCCTACAGTTTGTTATTCTAGAAGCCTTGACGGAAGCCGCACCTTGTATCAGTGATTCCTTCTTCTTAGGACATCACCCGGCGTACACTCCCCGCCCTCATCGAAATAACATATATATAGGAAACTCTCCGCCCTCGTCGGTTCTTGGTATACAAAAATACATTAGTACCACATCACCTCATAGACAAGCATATTTCATCCATTTATAACAAAATATACAGTGTACAAGGTATAATAACATAATTCTTACATTCTCACAACGCCCATTCATTTTCACAAATAATAACATAACAATAATAATTTTAGGGAAAGGATTATCTACCGATTAATCGTTAAACAATGCTCGAAAATCCGTACGAGCTTTCCTTTTCTTTCTCTTCATTCTTCTCTTTCCTTTCTTCTTCTCCTCTTCTTCTTCTTCTTCTCCTCTTCCTCCTGCAGCGGCGGAAAGGCGGAGACGTCCGGAACGGAGGGGAGCGGGTGCGGCACCGAGCGGGAGAGAGAGAGACCGTGAGGAAGAGAGAGAGAAACTTCCTTTTCTCTCTCCAGGAGCACGCGGCACGCAAAAAAGGCCGGCAGGCGCGAGCGAAAGGCATCGAACCGCTGCACTGTTCCTAACTGTTTAATGGAACAATTGCAATTTGGTCCCTCTATTTTCAGCCTCTTATAAATAAGTCCAAAACTATTATTTTCAGTTCCAAAATCCTTCATTTTAAATTCAAATCAGCTTTAATTTTTAAGCCTCAAATCAAATTATAATTCAATTTCTTTTCACTTCAAATAGAATTTCAGGGTGTCACAATTCTCCCCACCTTATAGAAATTTCGTACTCAAAATTTATAACCACTCTCTCATGACAGAGGCTGAATTTATTCTTGTCCATCTTTTATGCTTGAGATACATCTCAACTACCTCTTATATCAGCACATAAATAGAGGATTCTAGCATCTTCCACATCTCAAAAATAGAGAAATAAAATATATACAACTATCTCCAAATTCAGCAGATTGTTTACACATTCTGGGAGAAACCTCCAAACTTGCCAGATTATCAAATCATCTACCTTAATCAAGAACAATGACATATACAGAACAAGAAATATCAGTTCTAGGCAATAGAAAATATCATTACAGCAATAATCATAATTATCTGTACAATCAAAATCTCACTCAGTCACATCATTTATACTCATTTATATTACCAAAACATCATTTTTATTACAAAAATATCACATATTACATCTTAATTATCACTCTTCCACTTCTAAGTAATTCCCTTGCTTTATATACAAGCAGGTTTGACGCTACAATCTCTGAGTCTTCTACTAACTTATTAAACTCTGTATACTGTTGTGCTTTTAATGTATCCTGCATTGATGCGGGTAAACCTTCAATATACAGTTGATACTTCTCATTCTTTGCCAACTTGTCCTTCCTTTCTTGTCGGATTCTGTCTTCAAACTTGATCTTATATTTCTCTATCAGCATTAAATCTTTATCTGTCAACTCAAAATTATCTTCTATTCCTAATTCATCAATCATAGAAACTGTGAGTAAAATATTCATACTTATTCTGCTAAGAATATTTCATCAGTTTCAACTTCCAAAGAGATATTTCTCTGAATTATACACAATCTTTCTAATATCCAAAACTCTCATACACAGTGATTAGTGAGTGTAATCCACTATATCTACCCACATTCTCCACATAAGATCGCAACTGCTCTGATACCAACTGTGACGCCCCGGTTTCCCGGACGCCAAAAAGTAATATATTCTTTCCATTTTTGTATTATCTCAACTCAAATTCTTATATATCACAATTCAGAAATACCTTCATACTTCTTTTTCCTTATCCTGTGATCCAACTAGTGCCACACCTGCCACCAAAAATTGTAGGAGCCTATTAATACAAACCCAGTAGATAAAACAGCATCCCAAATAAAACAGTAATCAACTCAATACTGCATACAGATAGAATACAGCTCATGTATTTAGAATCAAATCAGGAATAAAGTTAATCTCTACAGCAACAATTTAATATACAAGATATTCTTAAAAATAATAACCTTTATTATCAGTATCATAATCATCTTTACTAGAAATAATAACTTCATTATTTATATCTCTGAGCTCCAGGTTTCTCAACCAATCACCTCAAATGCCATAATCATTTCTCATCAGCCCAAAAGGGTTTTGGACGCCGTAGCGCTATATCAAGCTCGAGTAGGCATGTGTGACCACTTGTGAGAAACTTGTCTTACTCATCATCGTCTTTTAAATCATGAATGGAATTATCATCTCATTACTCAAAATAGCATTACATACTATATCATAAATACATATCAATTATCATCATTTAATATTGCACACACTGAATTTTCTCACAATATAATAATATTCTGTTCAGTGATGTGGATCTATTATTTTTATACCCTGTCACCTAGAAGTCTGACAAAAGTTCCTACAGTTTGTTATTCTAGAAACCTTGACGGAAGCCGCACCTTGTATCAGTGATTCCTTCTTCTTAGGACATCTCCCGGCGTACACTCCCCGCCCTCATCGAAATAACATATAGATAGGAAACTCTCCGCCCTCGTCGGTTCTTGGTATACAAAAATACATTAGTACCACATCACCTCACAGACAAGCATATTTCATCCATTTATAATAACATATACAGTGTACAAAGTATAATAACATAATTCTTACATTCTCACAACGCCCATTCATTTTCACAAATAATAACATAACAATAATAATTTTAGGGAAAGGATTATCTACCGATTAATCGTTAAACAATGCTCGAAAATCCGTACGAGCTTTCCTTTTCTTTCTCTTCCTTCTTCTCTTTCCTTTCTTCTTCTCCTCTTCTTCTTCTTCTTCTCCTCTTCCTCCTGCAGCAACCCGCTGCTGCTCTTGCGCTCGGCGGAAAGGCGGAGACGTCCGGAACGGAGGGGAGCGGGTGCGGCACCGAGCGGGAGAGAGAGAGACCGTGAGGAAGAGAGAGAGAAACTTCCTTTTCTCTCTCCAGGAGCACGCGGCACGCGGAAAAGGCCGGCAGGCGCGAGCGAAAGACGTCGAACCGCTGCACTGTTCCTAACTGTTTAATGGAACAATTGCAATTTGGTCCCTCTATTTCCAGCCTCTTATAAATAAGTCCAAAACTATTATTTTCAGGTCCAAAATCCTTCATTTTAAATCCAAATCAGTTTTAATTTTTAATCCTCAAATCAAATTATAATTCAATTTCTTTTCACTTCAAATAGAATTTCAGGGTGTCACAGCCCTATCGACGCCTACAACATCTTCAGGAGACCAAGCGAAGACATCAGTATACTCAGAAAGCAAGGCGATGACCTTCGCCTGCTGCTCGTCATTCATTGAATATGATATGTTTACAATTTTATTACATTGATTGACCCCCTCCTGTGGTACAACTAGCTGAGACTCCCTGGGGTCCAGTTGATCGACAATGAGTTGCGCCGCTATCTGGAAATATTGGGTGGCCTGCCTGGCGTCTCCTCTGATGGTGACAACGCCGCTGAAAGTAGGGAACTTCGTGCATAGGTGAGGCGTGGAAATCACCATCCCAAAGAAATTGAGTGTTGTCCTTCCAAGGATAGCATTATAGCCTGACTTAGCTCTGATGACAGCGAAGTTCACCATGTTCATAGCATAGCTGTTGCCATCGCCGAGGGAGATAGGCAAGGTAATGAATCCCAGAGGTCGAACCCTCTCCCCGGAGAAACCAAGCAAGGTGGTTCCCGCGCGGGCGAGATTTGTCTTTTTAAGTCCCATCTGGAGGAAGGCAGATTCAAACAGGACGTCAGCGGCGCTCCCCGAGTTGAGGAGCACTCGTCGAACATCGAAGTCAGCTATATAGGCGATGATCACGATCAGATCGTTATGTAGATTGCCTTGCTGGGGGAGATCTTCTTGGCAGAAAGTGAGAGGGATGGACGAAGAATGTTGCTCAGAGATACCGCCGTCTTCGGCTTCATGGCGTCGAGCAATATCGGGGTCAATGCTAAAGATGACATTGATAGTCCTGGCGACAGGAGGGTAAGGGCGCCCTGGTTGATTGGGACCTGGAGACGGTAAAGTCTTAGCAGGGGCCTGAGTAACTTCGGGGGCCTTTCCTTTCTGGGCAGCAGTGTAGGTTGGTGCCATCTGCATGAATTCCTCGAGTTCGCCCTGATTCATCAGTTTGTCGAGCAGAGCTCTAAGCCCTCGGCATTTGTGAAATATGTGCTCGTAGTTCCCATGGAACTCACAATAATTGTCTGGATCCACTCCGACCGGAGGCGCAGGCTTGGGCCTGGCGGGTCGGACCCAGCCTAGTTTAACGACCGCTACGTAGAACTCCGTTAGTGGCCGAGAGAAGGAAGGCCTCTGGACGTGTTGTGGTCGTCCTTCTCAGTCACGGCCTTTGGTCACATATATCTTTGTGGTCGTGGGTTCATCACTCCGATGCTTCCTCCTTCTTTTCTCCTGCTTAGCTGTAGAGGTATCGGAGAGGGAGGACTCAGCGTCCTCCAGGAGCATAAATTGGCTGGCTCTAGCCACCAGCTCTGGGTAACTCCGAGGTTTGGCCAGCTGTAGGAATTTAGACAGATCCCCCACCTTAAGTCCCCTCCGAAAGTTGTGCATGGACACCACTGGGTCTACGTCTTCAGCTTCTGCCGCAGCAGCGAAGAAGCGATTGGTGTAATCCTGGAGATTCTCTCTCTCGCCCTGCTTGATATTGGCGAGCACCATGTCAGAAACAACCATCCGGGTCCGACCGATGAAACGGGCGATCAGTTCCCATTTCAAATGCTCGTAGGAGGAAATGTGACCCCTGGGCAACTTGACGAACCAGCTGAATGCCGCTCCTTTGAGAGTGTTGGCTAGGAGGTGGCACTTGATGGCTTCGTCCGGCTGTCGGTAGCGGACTGCAGCCTCGAACCCCTGAACATGCTCGCGGGGGTCGGTCGCGCCTCTGTAGGCCTCCAGCCTAGGCGGCCTGAAGTCCTCTGGGATTGGGGCCAGCCGGATGACATCAAAAAAAGGAGCATTCCCGTCCATCGACCCGAAAAAGGTGTCAGGCCCATGATGAGGGGTCTGAATGCCTGAAAAGAGGGATCTCTTCCGGCGAGGAAAGGAGAAAAAGCAGGTGGAAGGAAAGCAGGTTGTGGTAGCAGACCTGTTGGAAGGAGATTCTGGCGAAGCTCCTGGAGACGGAAAGGGCATCTGGGCGATTGGGAGGAGCCAGACGTCTGAATAGAAGGCGCTGCGGCAAGAGGGGTGGGGGCGGGAGCCCCCGCAATTGGAGGAGGAGGTACAGGGGCCGCTGCTACCCGCGGAGGAAGTCCTGGGACCGCCGCTACCGGCGGGAGAGGCGCAGGAGCCGCCGTGACCGGCGAAGGGGGCGCAGGAGCCGTCGCGACCGGAGGAGGAGGAAGTGCTGCACATACCGGCTGGGTTTGCCTGAGTATCACGGCCTGTTGGGCTGTGAGGCCGGTGACCAGGTCAGTAAGGTTTGCTAGCATCCCTTGGAGCTCTAAGACACGGGTCCCTTTGGAAGAGGAAGTAGATTCAGTGTGATGCCGAGAAGTTGGGGCCGAAGCCCTGTCGTCTGGCTCCCGAACGGAAGGCTCTCCCGCATGCATACTGCGAGCAGCGGAGTTAGTTTTTCACGTTCTAGCCAACATCTTCCTGAGGTCTCAATGAAAGCACCAGAAGATGTTGACGTAGGATGTAGGGGATCCCAAGAAACACCGAAAAAGAAAGAGAGTTCCAGGAGACGGCGGCGCGCAGAGTGGTAAGCCTGTTAATGGAAGCTTAAGGAAGAGAGGGAGAGAGAGTTCGGGACACCCAGAAAAGCACACAAAGATTTAAGGTGGTTCATGAAGAAAATCCCCTACGTCCACCGAGCGGCTCCTCAGTTGGGGCTCTAATACAATGAGGGTGGAAGAATCTGAGAGGTTGCTTGTATGCTGGATGCTCCTCTGATTTCTAATCTCCAATCCTCTCTCAGATGGATTGGTCGATTGATCCCTTTCTTCTCTTCTGGATCCCCCTTTCTTTCTGGAGACTGTTCAGGGGTATTTGTAGGCGATGGAGTGCATAGCTTTATCTTGATTTTTCGGAGGAAAGGAGGTGGACAAGCTCTGGGTTCGCGCCGCTTGTCGGCCGCCAGAGGGACTAGAAACCGCGAAAGAAGGGTGCTATCTTTTAAGATTGGTACTTCCCCTGGGGATCTGTGACGGCTGAAGTATGCGGATCCTTGATTTGTGGATCTGAAAAAGGTGCCTTGTACGAGGAACAGCGCGGTCGGATCAAGCTGATTGTGACAGGCACCGCTCTGTAACCTCGTGCCCGACGTTACTAGGGATGGTCCTGGCTCGTTGTGGACGAGGCTAGGCTGAATCCTCGTGGCTGAGGTTTGACCTTGTTAGGAACCTGCAAGAACAGAGGAGTTAGCGATTTAAAATAAAAAGAGTTGGGGGCCAGCCAGGCGCCACGTGTACGGCCGGGATGCAGCGCAGGAACCACGTGTTAACAGCTACTTTCTTCCATTAGTGAAACTTCTTCGCTGACCGCTCGGTGGACGTAAGGGATTTCCTTCCTGAACCACCTTAAATCTCTGTGTGATCTTCTGGATGCCCTGAACTCTCTCTCTCTCTCTTAAGCCATAACCATCAGGCTTATCCCTCTCTGCGCGCCGCCGTCTCTCAGGACTCTCTCTCTCTCTTTTGGTTTTTCTTGGGATCCCCTACATCCTACGTCAATAAGTATCAAGTTCCTTACTTACTAAATCTTTTATTGTTTATTTTATTTTTTTATATTGCTATATTAAACTAATTATGAGCTAAATTTATTTTATTTTGAATGAGCTACTTTGAGTTATAATCAAACTAAGGGAATTTGAGTTTTATTAAAATTCAAGCACTTGTCAAGGTAAATCTCAAGCTTTTTAATCAAAAAAAAAATCTCAAGTTTGAATATAATTTTCATCAGAAAGAAGTTTGAATATAATTACCAACTTAAATTTAAAACTATTACAATTGACGAAGGTATATCCGTTCAATGAAATGTTGAATGACATGTTTTTCCTTTTTTTAATTACGAAGAATGCCTTTTTTTTATGAAAATGAATATTATCTTTTTAGTAACTTATCTGGTAAATAAATCAATTTGATCGTGCTTTAAAAATTATAAAATATTTTTTAGATATATGTATAATAAAAAAAAAATTTAATTATATTAAAAATTATTTAAAATATAAAATAAAATTAATTAATATATTAAATATAATATAAAATGTAAAATAAAATAATTTTTATATTAAAAAATATGTAAAATATAATAAGAAATTAATTTAATAATATTTTTATTTTTAATAATGAGTAAAATATTTTAATTTTTATTATAATTAAATGACATAAAAACCAAACACTTTAAATTTCAAGCTTAGCTAACCTCTAGATCACCAGCTCCATTCCTATTATCAAAGATAATCACCACCTCCTCTCCAATCTCTAAAAAATTAACACGAAGCAAACCAAAGTTATTCAATCCTTTACCACAGCCTTCTCGTCTTCCCTTTCCTTCTCCAAGAAAAATAGAGAGCTCACATGGAAGAAACCTGGATCAGCGGCCAGCTAACGGCGATCGGGCTCCGCACTTCACGAATCCCATCACTCCAAGAAATCCAACCGAATTGATGAGAGCCCCCAGCCTCCGATCCCGCAATGGAGGCAAAACTAATCTCATACGACAAGCTCTGGTTCACGCCGTCGAACTCTAGCTTGCTTGGCGTCACCGTCACATTCACCCCCTCCGGGCTAGATATCTCGACCTCATAGACGACCTTCCCGCCGCCGACGTTCTTCACCGCTCTCTTATAGGTCACCACATCGCTCGCGTTGGAGAAGACAACGGCAAATGACGGGTAGTTGAGGTCTCCCGGACCGGCCAATTTTTCCGACGAGCAGTTCACGCTGAACTCGTCCCTGGTGAAGACGGAGATCTGCGTAGAGCTGTAGCCAATGGCGCAGAGGAAGGCGATGTAGTCATCAACGCCGGCGTCGTAGACCAAACCCGGGTCTAGCGCCTTGTTGGGGTCCACATGTCCGGCGCCGCGGGCGAACGGCGTCGAGGCCTTGCCAGTGGAGAGATCCTTGATGAACTCGCCGGCGTCGTCGAGTTTGTAAGCGGTAGTCATAACGGCGGATTTGATCGCCGCCGGGCTCCAACCAGGATACGCCCCGCGGAGGAGTGCCGCAATCCCGCTGACGTGCGGGCAGGCCATGGAGGTGCCAGAGATAATGTTGAAGTCGACCCTTCGAGGGTCAACTTCGAGGTCCGTCGGACTAGAGGCGCCAGTCCAGGCGGCAAGGATGTTAACGCCGGGGGCGATCACATCCGGCTTCAGAATCTCCGGTGTGAGGTAATTGGGTCCATGGCCGGAAAAGGCCGCCACCTTCGGCGCCGGAGGGTCTCCGCCGATGACTGTTCCGCGGAAGACGATTGTGGCGGTGGGGGAAGAGGCCGAGCGGATGTATGCCCGGATCATATTGCCGGCGGTCGCGCCTACCATGGTCGCCGGAATGAGATGCGGATCAGCGATCAGCTCCTCGCCGTTATCGTCTGTGTTGGCCAGAATCATGCCAGCTCCACCGGCAAGCTTCACGGCGCTGCCTTTCTCCACCCTAGCGTTACCGCCGCGCTCGCAGAGGACGATTTTTCCTTTGACCATGGAGGAGTTGAGAAGACCCGAGACGCACAAGCGAGAGCCGCTGTCGCCGCCGTAGACCAGTGGGAGGTCCGCGGCGGTGAGATTCTCATCGCCGGCGTAGAGAGAAACGCCGCTGAAAAGGCTGCCGTTCCCAAGAACGACATCGGCAGGGAAGTCGCGGTTGACGGTAGAGGCTCCGACAGTGATGATCCAGGGAGCGACATTGACGACGGTGGAGAGAGCTGGCCCGGAGTTTCCGGCGGAGCAGGAGACAATGACGCCGTTGCGGGCTGCGCCGAAAGCCCCCACCGCTATGGAGTCGCGGAAGTAATCAGGGGGGTATCCGTTCGCGCCCACGGAGAGGGAGATGACATTGGCTCCATCAGCGACGGCGGCGTCCATGGCGGCGAGGATGTCGGAGTCGAAGCAGCCAGCGGCCCAGCAGATCTTGTAGGCGGCAATGCGGGCGTTGGTGGCGATCCCTCTGGCGTCTCCGTCAGCATACCCGAGGAAGCTAGCGCCGGAGACAGCAGCTCCGGCGGCAGTGGAGGCGGTGTGGGTTCCGTGGCCCTCGGTGTCCAACGACGACTTGGACTCGCGAGTGTCGTCGATAGGCCGGCCGAGGGCAGCCTCGTAGCCCTTGTAAAAGAACTTAGCGCCGATTAGCTTGTTGTTGCAGGGGCCGCCGGAGGAGGAGGAGTTCAGGAAATCGCAGGAAGATTGGAAGGAGGATGGAGGAGACGGGAGGTTGGGGTCGACGAATGAGGTGGAGTAGGGGAAGATGCCGGTGTCGAGTACCGCGATGACGACGGAGGAAGCAAAGGAGGATTGGGGCCAGATGCCGGAGGAGGGAGAGAGGCCAAGGAATGAGGGGGTGTGAGTGGTGTGTGGGAAGCGGGGATGGTCGGGGACGACGGAGATCACTTGCGGGACGCGGAGAAGGGCGGCGGCCTGGGCTCCGGTGAGGCGAGCCGCGAAGGCTGAGGCTACGCGGTCGTAGGTGTAGAGAATTTGGGCGGCGGGACGGCGGAGGTGGCGGGGAAGGGAGCGGAGTGTGCAGGAGTACCAGTGGAACGGCGTCGGGGAGGTCGACGGCCGGAGGGATGGCGAGACGTGGACGATGTATGTCCAGCTGGAGATGGTTTGCGGTGTAGCGGAGGCTGCGGTGAAGATGGCTAGGGGGAGGAAGACGAAGGATGAGAGGGAGAATAGTTTCCCCATGATTTTGAGGCGGTGGCGGAGGTGAGGGGGAGGAGGGGGCCGGGTTGGCTGATTTGGGGTCGGTGATTACCGATTCATATGGGAGGATATACTCAATGGTCTGATGTTGATTAGAGTTTTGCCTATAGATTTGATGTTTATAACATTAGTGCCATTATGGAGCTGCTCTGTTGCTGGATGCTTAGAAAATGGATCAGGAGTTATTACAAATATTCAAAACACGAAACTTATTGGCAACTCGATCAATTTCTAAATCAACTTAAACTCATTAGAAATCTATGAATTGAATAATGAGCTAAAAGTCTTCGACTTGAATTAATTTTGAGCTGATTTCGAATTGATCTTGCTCGCTCAAAATATGATTCTTAGCTCAAAATTGTCTATTGTTAACACCCGAATTCAGCGTTAAATCTAAGTCGTACTCGTGGCATTTGAAGGCTCACTTCGCTTATCATCAATCACAATGTTTCGTTCATCAATCGCGATATTTGACTAATCATACTTTGCCTTTACAGATCTTTATCCCCGGCCACGATAGTCCAGCTTCCTGTGACGTCGGCCACGATATTTGAGCATCCGCTCCTCCCAGTAACATCGGCCACGATGTTTATTTATCCTCAGCTATCGTTGTATCAGCCCAGTGGAGACTGTCATATCAACACAACTTCCACTAAGTAAAGATTCCCTCCATCACAAAAACCAAGAACCAGCAAGCCCTTGCCCCTACCGACGGTTTTCTTAGAGCAAGCAATAATTGAGCCAGCAGTATGGATCCGGAGGTTATAATATTCCACCAGTATGGAGCCAAAGAATATAATATTTCAACCCGAAAACTCGCTGAACTCCAAGAAGGTCCATATATCGTCCATGAAGTTATCAAACCTAATGCATATTATCTGATGAGTCCTAATGGCACTTAAGTTCCAAGGACATGGTGTGGAGATGATCTGAAAAGATTCTATATTTAAATCAGTTGTCCTACAGATTCTGGGCATCCATGATAAGGCTTCACTCTGGATTTCATTTTTTACTAGTTTTATCGACTTTATTCTTTATTGGCCTTCTGGACTTCATTCTTTACTGGCCTTTAGGACTTTATTCTTTATTGATCTAATAGAATTCATATTCTTTATTGTTTCAATGGGATTCATATTCTTTATTGATCTGGCCAAATTCATATTCATTGATCTTATGAAATTCACATTCTTTATTGGCCCTCTAACATGCATATTGTGCTTATGCCTTCTAGAACTCATTATATTTATGAACTCAATAAAACTCTAATTCTGGATTTCAATTATTATGCATTATTGCAAGGGTTAAAATCGTGAGCGATGACCCTTTTGTGAACAATGTTTCTCTCTTACATTGATTAACATCATGAGCGATGACCCTTTAGTGAATAATGTTTCTCCCTTGCATTGATTAACATTATAAGTGATGCCCCTTCTGTTAATGATGTTTTATTCCCACATTGTTCCTTAACATCGTGAACAATGCTTAGTCATTCCAAAATCAATGTCAACATTATTCTATATGCTTAATATTGTATATGATACTTTATTAGTTCGTGATCGATATTATCCTTGTTATTCTAGTATTCTTAATTATCAGTGGTCACCGAGCCTAGTCAAAACCAGAAGGGTAAGTGGGGTACCCTAACACATACAATTGGAATCCTACCGACATGTCCAAAGGTCCAGAGAGCCTTGGAAAAGCCAGCTAGTAACTTAGTGTAGTCCCTGCATCCAACTAAGAATAAGCGATGCAGGTGTCCCCTAAGTAGAGTGTCTTCACTCTCCGCTAAAATTTGCATGTATAACAGAGGTTAACCCATGTTCGTAATATGAACATTATCTCTTCATGATGTTTTAGATTATTAAGTCTAATGACATCGGAAAGTTCACTTCAGAAACTACTCCTAGATAAGATTACTACTAATACTATTACTTTTTTCATGTACAGGTATTGGCAAAAGAACTTATTTTAAAGCTAATATTCAAAGGATATGTATATTTTGAGCTCATTCATTATCAAAGATGACAATTATAGCTATTACGATTAAGCTGATCAGCTGAATTTTGCTCCCAGTATATTATCTAATTAAGCTCAACATATTTCTTCTGGAATTCATTCCTCTTATTAATATCTAGAATCAATTGTGGATAATTACATAGCGAAATTTTCAAAAATTTACAAGCCTCCAAAATTGTTCATGATACAAACTACTATGGCCTATCAGAAATTTATACAATATATCAGCCCAATAGGTATGTAAAAAATAAATTTCATTAATACTCAATTTCTTATTTACAGTTTTATATATAAGTGTATTTTGGATCTATGAGAGTGGAGTACTCTCGATATTATCCAAAGAGTCAAACATTTTTTGGATAACCACATTAGAATACTCCATATGCGGAATTAATAGTCAAGCGAAGAAGGGGATCTACTTAGAGAGATCAACTACAGTGATTTTTCAAAGTAAATGACAGTCCTTTCAGGCCTTCCTAATCTCATATAACCTATTTTTTTTGCATTGTAGGCTGAGTTTGCAAGCCTTCACCGCTTCTGTTAATTTGATTACAATGGCAGTGCTCAAATCTTTGCCCTCTTCATTAGTTTTTCCTCTGTGGCTGAGGCATTGGCTTTCGAAAACTTTAGCATAGATTTATAGTTGGCTCGCTCTTTTCAAAACTTCATGTTTTCTTGTCCATAAAATCGGGAACGAACGTTAGTTTTTTGCTTATCAAGTTCAGCCTACCATCATCCACGATGTTAGACTGGCCCAATTTTTCTAATCAGCCATTGCACAAATTTGCTCGTTTCCTCTCTTGTTTTTGTAGAAAGTAGAGAATCAAAATAAGCATACTATAATTCGATGGGGTGATGTCTTAAGATCATTTCATTTTTGCAGCCTCGAGCAATGCACTCATCCACGTGACCATTGATGCATAACTGCGCCCAAATAAATGTTTGAGCCCATTTATGTGGGTGGCTGCCTTAATTCAGCATAGAATTTCTGCTATACACGTGGCATTTGAAAGCTCACTTGGCTTATCATCGTTCACGATGTTTCGTTCATCGGTCATAATATTTGACTAATCATATTTTACCTTTACATTTCTCTAACCCCTACCATGATGGCTCAGCTTCCTGTGACATCAGCCATGATATTTGGGCATCCGCTCTTTCCAGTAACATCGGAGATGATCTTTGATTATCCTCAGCTGTCATTGTCTTAGCCTAGTAGAGACTACCACGTCAGCACAACTTCTACTAAGCGAAGATTTTCGCCAGTCACAGAAACTAAGGACCGACAAGCCCTTGTCACTAGCGACGATTTTCCTGGAGCCAGCAATGGTGGGGCCAATAGTATGGATCCAGTGGTTATAATATTCCGCCAGTATGAAGCCGACGAATACAATATTCTAGCTCGAAAAATTCGTTGAACTCTACTAAAGCTTACTTATAAATACCTCTGGGCGAAACTCTAGAGAGAGACGACACATCAAAAAAAAAACAACACTTGAGATTAGAAAAAGAAGACTAAAAGAGATTCAGATTTACCCGAGAACTATCAGGGACAAAGCTTGTATTTTTCTTTCTTCTTTCCTTTTGTACTGGTCCTCTAACTAAACCTTTTTGAGTTTTAGTGAAATACTTTCTCTTGACTCTTCTGTGAACGTAGTGGTAGCTATCCATGAATCACCTTAAACTTTTATGTATTTTCTTAAATGATTACTAGCTCTTTGACATCAATATTTAAGGTTAGAGACATTGGGTGCCGCTACTTCTCGGGACCCTCTGTTAACATATATATAATATAAATAATTTTGCTATATATAATATTCATATGAAAAAAAAAATTATGCATGTTAGCATGATGATGCACCAGAGGAATGCAAACATATTTAAGATTTATTATCCTAATATCAGAGATTAAATCTTCTTAGATACAAAATATGCTTATATATTTTAGCATAATAAGTCAGCCTGAATCATGATTCCAATTTTGAGCCAATGAACTCAAAAATTTTAATTTTGAGTCGCTTTTAGCTCCCTTTAAATCAGTATGATAATAGCACTAAATTGGAGAGTAAATTTGTGAAAGATGGGAAGTAGTTTTAATTCTTTTAGAAATGGACTTCCTTATCTCTCCCGCGGTACAATGACTTCTTGGAGTAGGAAGTGAGGGTTTGGTTATTGTTAACACGTGGTTCCAGCGCTGCATCCCAGCTATACATGTGGCTCTCAAGTGGCATTAACTTCTTATTTTGCTTTTATTCTCGCAGATCTCAAAACTCGCTCAAACTTCAACCACGTGGGTTCGGTCAAACATCGATGATGATGTTCCTCAGCTACACCTGTCGCAGTCGGCGTGGCCCGACCGCGTCGTTTCTCATACAAGATATTTTTTCTAGACACGCAAATCAAGGACCCGCATGCTTCAGCCATCACGGATCCCTAGAAGCAGTACTAAGATCAAAAGCCTAGCTCTTCTTTTGCTGCTGCTGGTTCCCCCAAAAGTCGACAACGGCATGGGCTCAGGGTTTGTTTATTCCTTTCCCTTCTGGAAAAACAGGATGAAGCTACGCCACTCGTTACCTATAAAAACCCTTGAACAAGCTTCAAGGGGAGGACGGACCTTTTTTTCGGAGAGCTGAATTCTTTTTCTATCACATTTGTAAACGAAAGCTTGAGATAGGAGAAAGCTCCCTCTCTCTCTTTTCTCTCTTTCTTCTATTAGCTCATTATACTGGTCCTTTCGACCACCCTTTTTCTTTCTCTAATGAAATCAATCACCCGGTCGCTCAGTGGACGTAGGGAATTTCTTCCCTGAACCACCTTAAACCTCTGTGTGTTGCTCTGGATGCATTTTATTCTCATCTAATCCTCAATCAACAAGCTTAACTCACTGTGTGCCGCCGTCTCTCGAGACTCTCTCTCTTTGTGTGTGTTTCTTGGGATCCCCTACATCTCACGTCAATATCTTCTGGTACTTTCATTGAGACTTGAGCGAATGGTGGCTAGAATGCACAGAACCAACTCTGCAGCCCGCAACACACACGCAGGAGAACCATCTGTCAAGGCGCCAATTGACGAGGCTTCCGCTTCAACATCTCGGCACTGCGCCGGATCTACTTCTTCCTCCAGAGATACTCGCATTATAGAGTTGCAGGAGATGTTGGTGAACCTCACCGATTTGGTTACTAGCCTTACAACACAACAAGCCGTGATCCTCAGGCAAACTCAACCAGTTTGTGCCGCCGTTTTGCCTCCACCTCTCCTGCTTGTTGCGGCGGCTCGTGAGCCTCTTCCGCCAGTCGCGGCGGTGCCTCCACCTCTCCCGCCAGTTGCGGCGGCTCCAACCCCTTTCCTGCCTGTCGCAGCTCCTTCTGTTCAATTGTCTGGCTCTTCTCGGCTGCCCAGACGCCCTATTCCTGCTCAAGAGGCCCCCCAAAATTCTCTTCCACCATGTCCACTACCGTAACTTACCTTTTTTTTCTCTAGCCTTCGCTCCTTTCCTAGCTGGGCGCAGTTTACCCTTTACCAGGATTCAGGCCCCTCCATGTGGACCTGACCCTTTCTTTGGCCCCCAGGATGGCAACGCTTCTTTCTCTGACGCCATCCGGCAGGCGCCAGTCCCGGAAGACTTCAGGACACCCCGACTTGAGGCCTACAAGGGTGCCACCAATCCCCGTGAGCATATTCAGGGGTTCGAGGCCACTGTCCGCTATCGTCATCTCGACGAAGCCACCAAGTGTCACCTCTTGGCCAACACTCTAAAGGGAGCTGCTTTAGTTGGTTCGTAAAGTTGCCCAGGGGTCACATATGTTCCTACGAGTACCTGAAGTGGGAGCTGATCGCCCGCTTCATTGGCCAGACACGGATGGTTATTTCCGATATGGTGCTCACAAATATCAAACAAGGCGAGAAGGAAAGTCTGTGAGACTACACCAACCGCTTCTTTGCCGCGACAGCAGAAGCAGAAGATGTTGATCCTACCGTAGCTATGCACAATTATCGGAGGGGCCTCAAGAGAAGCGATTTGTCCAAATCCCTCCAACTGATTAAGCCTCAAAGCTATCTTGAGCTGGTTGCCAAGGCTAGTCAGTTCGTACTGCTAGAGGACGCTGAGGCTTCCCCTCCCGACGTTTTCGGAGTCAAGAAGGAGAGGAAAAGAAAACATTGGAGTGACGAAACACCGTCCACGATGATTCGCAGAGGAAGGAATCATGGCAGGGACGGAGGCCGCAGCAGGCCCGCGAGCAAAAACATCTCTTTTCCCAGCCGCTTACCGAAGTATATGCGGCGGCCGTGAAACAAGGTTGGATTCTTCCTATAGGGCCCAAGCCAGCGCCACCAGCCGGAGTGGATCCAGAGAATTACTGCGAGTTCCATGGGAACTACGGGCACAAGCTTCACAAGTGCCGCGCATTAAGAGCCCTACTAGACAAACTGGCAGGCCAGGGCAAACTTGAAGAATTCATGCTGATGGCGCCCACATTCAATGCCGCACAGAAGGGCAAGGCCCCAGCAGACATGAGGGCTTCGGCTCAGTATCTGCAGCCGCCAGGTTCTGGTCAGTCGGCACGGTCCTATCCCCCAGCAGCAAGGACGATCAACATCATCTACAGTGTTGACCCCATTGCTGCACACCGACAAGTGGTCGAAGTTAACGGCATCTCTCATCAGCCCTCTTCTTCCATCCCGCTCATTTTCTGTCAGGAAGATCTCCCCCGCATGGGCAACCCTCACAACGACCCAATAGTGGTCACTGCCCGTATCACAGACTTTGACGTTCGGCGAGTGCTCCTCGACTCAGGAAGCGCAGCCAATATCTTGTTTGAATCCGCCTTCCTCAAGATGGGCCTCAAGGAAACGGACCTTCTCCGCTCAGGAACTACTCTACTGGGCTTCTCCGGAGAAAGGGTTCAGCCGCTGGGATTCATCTCTCTATTGGTTTCTTTTTGCGATGACAATGATCACGTCATGAGTATGGTAAACTTTACTGTCATCAGAGCTAAGTCAGTCTACAATGCTATCCTGGGGAGGACTACTCTCAACTCCTTCGGGATGGTAATCTCTATGTCCCACCTCTGCGCAAAGTTCCCTACCTCTAGCGGCGTTGTCACCATCAGAGGAGACCTCGGACAGGCCACCCGATGTTTTCCAACTCGCAGCGCAGCTCGTTGTCGACCATCTGGACCCAAGGGAGTCTCAGCCTCTCATGCCACAGGAAGGGGTTATCAATGTAACCTTGGGGGGAGAAGGATCTTCAAGAATTGTAAACATATCTTCTTCCATGAATGCAAACCAGCAAGCAGATGTCACTGCTTTGCTTTCTGAGTGTGTAGATGTCTTTGCTTGGTCCCCCGAAGATATCTCAGGGGTTGACAGAGCTATCTGTGAGCATCACTTAAGCATATCTACTAACGCCATTCCCGCAAAGCAGAAGAAACGGGTCATGGCAGGGCAAAGACAGAATGCTATCGAAGAAGAAGTAAATAAACTTCTGAAAGCAAGCTACATTAGGGAAGTCCAATACCCACAGTGGCTTACCAATGTTGTCTTGGTAGAAAAAGCCAGTGGAAAGTGAAGGATGTGCATAGACTTCCGAGCGCTCAACCAGGCTTGTCCCAAAAATACCTATCCTCTTCCACGCATCGATGCAATGGTGGATCGTACCTTCGGATATGAGGTCATGAGCTTTCTGGATGCTTTCTCTGGGTCCCATCAAATCCGAACGACTAAAGAAGACGAAGAGAAAACCGCCTTCATCACCGACTTTGGTACTTATTGCTACAATGTTATGCCCTTCGATCTCAAAAATGTCGGCGCCACCTATCAGCGCATAATTGACGCCATGTTCAAAGTTCAGAGAGCCAGAAACCTCGAAGCATATATTGACGACATTCTGGTCAAAAGTCGAAGCATGGAGGAGCATTTTGCAGACCTCAGAGAAACATTCGATACTCTCTGAAAGTTCAATCTCAAGCTGAACCCCACCAAATGTACCTTTGGCGCAGTATCAGGAAAGTTCTTGGGCTACCTAATATCAGTCAGAGGAATAGAAGCTAACCTAGATAAAATCTCAGCAGTCCTCAGCATGCTTTCTCCCCGATCACTAAAGGAAATTCAGAATCTCACCGGCCGTATCAATAGCTTGGGAAGATTCATTTCCAAGGCTGGTGATAAGTGTTTGTCGTTCTTCCGGTGTCTTCGCAAGGGCAAAAAAGTCAATGGACCGATGAATGTGAAGCTGCTTTCACAGAGCTAAAGAGATACTTTACAACCGCACCAATGCTTGTGGCGCCGAAAGTAGGGGAAGTTTTGTCTCTTTACCTAGAGGCATCAAATGCAGCAGTTTCGGCTGTCCTCGTGAATGATGATAAGGGGATCCACCACCCTATCTTCTACATCAGTCATATACTTCTTGATACAGAAACCCGATACCCCACGCTGGAGAAGCTCGCTCTTGCTCTCCATACTTTCAGTCGCATACTATCCAGGTGGTTACTGACCAGCCTCTCCTGAATATGTTACACATCCCGAGGTTTCGGGAAGGCTCCTCAAATGGTCTATTGAACTTGGCGAATTTGACATCAAATATGCCCCACAGCTAGCAATCAAAGCCCAGGTGTTGGCTGACTTTGTTGCTGAATTTTCCACTCTGAAATCACCGCCTGCTAAAAGCAAGGTTGTTCCATGGTCTCTTCACGTTGATGGTGCTTCTGGACTTCAATCTCAAGGAGTTGGAATTCTTCTAACCAGCTCCATGGGGGTCGCCCTACATCAAGCGATAACTCTTCAGTTCAAGGCTACTAACAATCAAGCATAATATAAGGCTCTTATTGCGGGACTGAGTTTTGCACTCACCAAGTCAGTAAAATACATATAAGTGTTCAACCATTCCCAACTGGTTGTCAACCAAGTGAACCGAACATACGAGACAAAGGATGAGGTTTTGAAGAAGTATTTGTAGAAAACCCAGTCCTTGATCTCTTAATTCAAAGAATTCTCTTTAGCGCACATTCCTAGAGAGGAAAACCAAGTGGCAGATCGGCTCGCGAAGGGCGGGCTCCCCGACCTCCGCCGACATCAAATACCTGAAGAGCCAAGCTATGAATGTGCAAAAATTCGCTCTGAGGAGCGCCCATCATGCTGGATGAACAGGATATTCGACTACTTGGAAAACGGAGGTCAGCCCAGCAATCAACAAGAGGCCAAAAGACTGAGGCTCGAGTAGGGCTGCTTATTAGACCGGTTGGACCCGAAACTGGACCAAAACCGGTCCAATAAGAACCGGTTCAGTCACGAACCAGTTGAACCGGACCGGTTCTAACCGGCTCCGAGCCGCAGAACTGGTCCGGACCTATTTTGCTTATGCAAAACCGATTATCCGGTTCGAAACCGNGCACTGCTGCAGATATATTAAAAAAAATTATATTAATTTTTATAAAATATATAATTTTTTTTACAAAATACATAAAAAAATATTTTTAAATTAATTTACCCGATTGACCCTACCCGACCCAAATATATGGATCCGGACCGGACTCGGACCAGATCCAAGGTAAGGTAACCGGTTCCGGACCGGATCCGGAACCAGTTGGAACCGAACCAGACCGGTTCCAGGTCCAACCGGACATGGAACAGGTCGAACCGAACCGGAACCGATCCGGTCCGGTCCGATAACCAGGCCTAGGCTTGAATGTGCCAAATACGTCCTTTTTGGAGACGAACTGTACAGAAGATCCTGTGCCAGGCCACTCACAAAATGCCTAAGGCCTGAAGAAGGTCAAAAAGTTATGGAAGCTGTTCACAATGGGGAATGCAAAACTCACGCTCGAGGCCGAAGCCTGGTCATGCGAATCCTGCGCCAGGGATTCTTTTGGCCAGATGTCCACAAGGACGGTCAAACATTCGTAGAGAAGTGTCATCAGTGCCAATACTACGCTGACATGCAAAGACAACCCGCCGGCTATCTCAAACTCATCAATTCGTCTTGGCCCTTCGTTGTTTAGGGGCTTGACTTTCTGGGCTCAATGCCTACCACTATCAGAAGCTACAAGTGAATATTGGTCGCCGTCGACTACTTCACGAAGTAGATTAAAGCTAAACTATTTACTCAGCCTACTGCCAAGAACGTCGAGAACTTCCTATGGGCTAACATCGTCTGCAGGTATGGTGTACCCATGGCAATCATCACAGACAATGGTACTCCATTCGCCGATCAATGAATTCACAACTTTTGCGGCAAACATCAGATCAATCTCAAGTACGCATCTATTTGGCATCCTCACACTAATGGATAGGCAGAAGCTGCTAATAAGAACATTCTGAATATTTTGAAAAAATGCTTGGATGGCACCAAAGCTCGCTGGCCAGATGAACTACCAGGTGCTCTTTGGGCGTATAATACAGCTCCCTCCGAGGCCACTCAAGAGTCGCCTTTCTCCCTGTCCTTCAGAATGGATGCCTCATACCTGTTGAGCTGGAGCATTACTCCCCCAGGGTGGAAGCAGCAGTCAACTTCGATCCCGAAGATTTGCAAACCTGGGTGATTGAAAATGATGATTCACGACGGGTTGACCTGGATCTCTTAGAACAGAAAAGGCAATTGGCCGCCCTCAAGCCTCTGGAGCACAAATGCTGGGTAGAACGATACTTCAACCGTAAGGTCAATCCCAGAAGTTTCACTCAAGGCGCTCTGGTCCTCAAGCGATGACTTCTTGCTGGCGCAACTTGGGAGTTCCCAAGCTTGAGCCCAACTGGGACAGCCCATTCATCATGCGCGAGGTTGCAGGACCTAACGCGTATTATCTCAGGACCTCTGAAGGCACTCAACTCCCCAGGACTTGGAGTGGAGATGATCTGAAAAAGTTTCATGTTTAAATAAGAGCAACAATTCATCCTGATTCACACAGAATTTATTTCGTACAGACTCATCTGGATTCTTTCAATACACGTCTGGATTCTTTCATTATGCTCTCCTGAAGGTTTTATTCTGAGCTCAGGGGTTCTTATGATGTTAACATGTGGCTCATAGGTGACATTAACTTCTTATTTTGCTTTTATTCTCGCAAGTCTCAAACCTCGGTCAAACTTCAACCACGCGGGTTCGGTCAAACATCGTCCATGACGACCCAGGACCACCTCTAGCAAACATCGATGACGATGTTCCTCAGCTGCACCTGTCGCAGTCGGCATGGCCCGACCGCACCGTTTTATGTTATAAGACACTTTTTTCAGACACGCAAATTAAAGACCCGCATGCTTCAGCCATTACGGATCCCTAGAAGAAATACCAAGATCAGGGAGACAAGCTTTTCATCCACTACTTCCTGCTCCTCCAGTGGCCGACAGCAGTAGAGCCATCAGCATGGGCTCAGCGTTTGTTTACTTCCTCCCCTTCCGGAAAACTAGGATGGAGCTGCATTATCCGCTGCTTATAAATACCCTTGAGCAGGAGGAGGCACGAGGAGATTTTTCCTCATCCCTTTGTAACGAGAGCTTGAGATAAGAGAGAGCTCTCTCTCTCTCTCTCTTCTCTCTTTCTTCTGTTAGCTCATTGTATTGGTCCTTTCGACCATCCTTTTCCTTTCTCTAGTGAAATCACCCGGCCGCTCGGTGGACGTAGGGGATTTCTTCCCTGAACAACCTTAAACCTTTATGTGTTGCTCTGGATGCATTTTATTCTCATCTAAGCCTCAGTCAACAGACTTAACTCACTGTGTGCCGCTGTCTCTTGAGACTCTCTCTCTCTGTGTTTTTTGGGATCTCCTACATCTCACGTCAATAGTTATGATTGTGCTAGATTGTCCTTGTAGCTGGGGGAATTGGATCTCTATGAATTGACAATTCACAAACTAATATTATAAAAATCAGATGAAATTTAAAACCAATCCATTATTCGGACCATGATTATGTGTGAATTGCATAAGTAGCGTGCTTTTTCTAGGATAGCTCTGCTTTTTTTTTCTTTTTTTTTTCTTTTTTTTTTTTTTATCACTGATAGCCGTGTAAGCTGCTGTGCAAGCTGCTGTGCCGGCATGGAACAACCGAAGGATTTGGGAATAGCATTTTGACTGAATCATTACTTAAAGACACGTGTAAAGGTGTTCGGTGTGTAAGGCAATGAATGAGCATGCACTCAAGCACGGACCAAAGCGGTACGAAAGCAATTTTGTAAAAATCGATTCGATAATCGAACCGGAATAACAATTGGTTCATAGTAGGATCGGTCGAACCGATCTAATCGGTCAGTTTAATTACTGATATTAATATAACAAAATAATATAATTATACACAATTAATATTAAATATATATAAAATATTTGTTATATAAATATAATTAAATAATTAATATCCAATATGACAAATAAAAATTAACTAACATATATTCAGTATTACTAATAAAAATTAATGAACATATATATATAATTTCTAATATAACAAACAAAAATTAAAAACTATATATTATATATATTCAACATAAAATTAATCAATATAAATTCATATTTAAATAAAAAGTTTAGTTATCTTTAAAAAAAAATTCATAAACATAAATTTTTATCTAAAAGCCTTATTGACTTGCTTACGAACATTAACCAAAAAAATAAAATATAAATTTTTCAGTTGACCTAGCATTTAACCTGTTCAATCAGTTCACTCAGTTTAACCGGTTTAATCCGGTCTATGCCGGCTCAATCCGGTCTATGCCGGTTCAATCCGATTTAAACCGGTTCAATCCTTCTTCGGTTTTAATATAGAATCGGATCGGACTAGAAACCGGTTCATGGTCCAACCGATCAAACGATCGGTTCGGTCCGATTTTGGCAATATTGTACGAAAGTACTAAAACGGGAGACAAGGCTCCTAGAGATATCATATCCTTCAAACGGCGTTCATTCAATAATCCTGCTTTTGTATGTCAAAATAATAATAATAATAATAATAATAATAATAATAATAATAATAATAATAATAATCCTGTTTTTGTAATTTTTAGGGGTGGGGACATCAAAAAAAAATTTTAGTGGTGTGCAACAATATATGAAGAATTAAGAACTAATCCAAATTAAATCGAACGAATAAATTTAAGTTAAGCCAAAATTAGTTTGAGCCGGTTCTCGTTCTTAGAATATTTAAAACAGATTATATAATTCGATTCTAGAGTTCAGTATATGATTCTAATAGAATCGAACCAACTCGATTTAAATAAACGATAAAATATATAATCCAAAATAATGTTTGGCTATCACACTAATTTAATTTTCTTTACAATTTCATTCTAATATATTTTTACTATTATTTCATCTTTTTATTTTATAATTTTGCATAATTTCTCCCTAATTATTTTTTTTTAAATTGTTTCATTTGCTATGATTGCAACGATGATGTAAAATTTATAATTAAATTTTTAATTGTATGTGTTCTATTATCTCAATTTAAAAAATAAATAAATTGAAATAATATTATTATGATATTTATTAAAAAATTTACCAAATTGATTTCGTACCAAAATTCTAATGTTTTATGATGACATTTTAAATTTTGAATTTTGAAACATGAATAAAAAATTACATATATATATCAAAATTATCAAAACCAGAGCAGTCTAAATTACCAAAATTAATATTTCTAATTTTAAGTGCAAAACCAAATCTAAAACTGAGAGTTAACGATTTCTTCATCACTGCCATTCAAATAGCAGAAAAAAGAGTTGCACATAATCCACCAATTTTCATTAACACACTACGCAAGGTCCAAGGTAAGCAAAGGCCAAGAAAAAGCTGCAATCAAATAAATCACAATATCAGACAACCATCATAATGAATTTCATTATATTCCACTAAGAACATATAAAATGTTCAATATAGTTTTAAACATAACGATACAAAATAATAAAAAAGATTGACAGCAATACAGAGCAAATTAACAAAGGCATCCAGTGATGCACGGAGTCTTGCAGCAAGAAAAGATACGGCAAGGCCTGGGAAATGTACATTTCGGACAGGACCAGATACAGCCGCAGGAGTAGCCCGGGCACAACGGTCTTGGCATGGTGCAGGAAGCTTCCTTACAGCAGCAGCACTTAAGCAATTTCCATGGCATGCAGGAGGTGAAGTTCCAGGAGGGACAATGACAGCAGCAAAGCCAACAATCTGAGGGGCATGTGGAGCAGCAGGTGGTCGAGCAGGAAGGAAGGTGGAAGCATGAAGAGCAAGTGCAGGAAGGGACCGTGCAGCAGGACGATGGATTGCAGCAGCAAGAAGATTCTGAGCAAGAGCAGCAGCAGGTTAAGTGAGAGCATTCGACACAGATATGTTTCCGGCATGGGCACGAGCACTTGCAGCGGGGACGCCAGTAGTGAGACTGCAAGCAGCAGCAGTCGTTTAGAGGAGAACAGCAGCCAGAACATGTTACCTTTTGGCATTGATAGGAGCAGCAAAGCAGACGGAAGGGGAAGCAAACTGCTGATCTGCTAAGCATGAATATAAAATCATTGTTATGATCAAAGGAAAGCTGGTTGACAACAGTTATAAGCAAAACGAAAGAAAAGGAGTCAATAATACTTTCATCTTGAGCAAATAATGGCTTTACATTTGCAGTTTTACATCAAAGATCATAAGCTATTACAATAAGGAGAAAATAACAAAAAATGTTTGTTTGTTGGTTTTTTTTTTTTTTGGATAAAAGAAAAAGGGTTTGCTAGATGCAATTATAAAGTTGAAAATTGTTCAGTACGGCTATGATTTTTATGTACTCATGCAAATTGTAATAGAAAATATGACTTGGAAGTTTGTAATAGAGTGATGACAACCAGAAATAAAAATGCAAATATAGAAGATATTAAATTGCATACTTCATCGTAAGAAATAAACTGATTTCTCTTCAACATTAGTTTGGTTCTTGGAAGAGAATTATGATGTGCAATATGAGAGCTACTTTTCTGGGATTTGTATGTCATTCATCATTAAAGGAGTCTTTCTGTAACAACTAACAATGAATGTGGTAAAGAATATCTATGAAAAACTATGCTGACAAAATGAAGGGCTGAATCCTAAGCGAGAACCAACTGCAGGTAATTACTTAAAAAAGTCAAGCCCCAATAGTGAAGGCTAAGAAGAGTTCATTGTTTGGAGGAAACTGACATTCTAAGGGCCAATAGTACTAGCATTTTGGCACCTCAAGACATGGTCCTTGGCATCCTCATGTTCGGACAAAAGTAGCATTCTCGCAAGATGCAAGACACGAGGTTTCTTCCTCAGCATAAGTGCCACAGTCGCCTTCATGGACTTGTTTTAGCAACCGCACTGCTTCTGCTGGACGATGCACTTCATGATTGGCCTAGAGTATGTGCGATGATACAACTAACCATTAATCAAGATATACTTGGCGCATTAGAAACTTTAGTTCTCTAGCCTTCTTGGGCTCTGCTAATTGTATGTCATCTTTCGGATGGTTGATTATTTCATCCATCCAAGAGGGCTCCATTTGAACATAGCAAACCTCTGTTTGATTGAAGAATGGCATATCCATGATTTGTTGTTGCTCGAAGTTTGAGTTTCCAAATTTAGCGAATTGATCAACATCCTCGTTTTCTTCTTGTGCGACATATGCCGAATTCTTTGAAGTGTTTATAAAGTTTGTGGACCTTAGACATATTTGATGCGTGACAGATGAATGATGATGCAGTTTAGAGATCAGCAATATTACAAAGCAGATTATTCACAAAATAATATTAAATATCAGAGAATAATTTTGTAATAACTGAGAAATTAATTAAACCCGCAAAAACTGATTCCTTTTAAAATTTTAAATAAATTAGATCGAAGGTAATTGAAAAATTACCAATTCAGATTAAGGCGCAATCCAGTTTTCAATAAAACAGATACAGGGAACAAGATTAAGGGTCGCACAATATTTAACCAACAATAATTGAAAATCACTCAATAATAAAAGATCGCACAGGCGGGACAAGTTCGAGCAAATCACAAGCGAGTAGAAAATTTCAGATAATTCGATTTTACCAGATTAAAGA
>JAEMOT010001089.1:47019-69011 GCA_019297695.1 Apostasia ramifera | reverse complement strand
GGCGCGGGCTTGGGTCGGCGCGCGCCGAGCAACAAGTCAATGCGCGCAGGGTGGCGAGTCCGCGTGTGCTGAGGGGTGCGTGGGGAAGCAGACTAGGCGCGATCGGCAGCGGCGAGCGGAGTCGTGTACTCGCGTCGCCGTAGTCGGCGCAGGAGTCGGCACAGGCGCGTGGTCGGTGATGTGGAAACCTGACGACGTGATCACGTCGAACCGGCGAGCTAGATCAAAGAACACAAACAAGCAGGCAGAGTGGATGAGGATGAGTCGAGACGAATGCTGAGGGTGCAAGATGAATGGAATCGAACCCGGAGTGAAGAACTAGAGCGGGCAGAGTTTAGGGATTCTCACCCAAGGCCCAAGCCCTTCCCTATCTAGGATATCAATTCATTCCAGAATCAAATAATCCCCAATGGAATACACAACTCAAATTTATTCAGCATTAAGAAAATAAGAGTAACAGAGAGGCATTTATATAGGCCTCCATACAGACTGACTCAATAAAAAAAAATACATAATATAATAAATTTCTCACACAAACGAGGAAATACTAGATAACATGCCTAAAATAATGATCACCGAAATAGAAACAACTAATACAAAATAAATGCGAGAAATAAAATCATCCCAAAATGGAATCTCCAATCAATCAGAATGAATAGGAGAATTCCAATCCATCGAGTCAGCGATCCGTAGCATCCATCTTTCCCAATCTGTCCTAATAGTCAATCAATCCAAATCGAAGCAGCAAGACTAGATCTCGGCCATCGACGGTAAACTCTGTCTGGAATGAATCGACGGTCGATCGTGGTGTCCCCACCAATATTTCTTCAGGATCTCATCCCCGTTGTCAAAGCTTCTTAATACTTTATTCACCGTTAGGAGAGAATCACTGAAGACTGGAATATTTCCACTTTGACTCCATGGTAAAATTCTAAGCCAGCAATCAGATCTCCATACTTGGGCTGGGTATTTGTTGCTGGGAAGTTGAGCCGAAAGGATTGCCTGTACTTCAATCCTACAGGCTTCTTAGAAGAATGCCAACCCTAGGAGAATGGCTTGCAGAGGCACCATCCACATGAAGCATCAAAGGTACATGCTTTCGCTCCCATGTTGTGGTTAAGAAGTGGTCAGTTAAACAATGTAGTCAACAAAACTTGGGCTTTGGTTGAAGTTCTAGGTACAAAAGTGATTGACCAATCGAAAAGCTGAGAGGAGATTACCTAAGCATGGAGTATGTGATAGACGATCAATCACCACCTCAAAGAAATGAGCCCGGACGTATGGTCGAAGCTTCCTAAGCACAATAATGATGCTCGTTGTGGAGGGGGGAAGTCTAACTGAGATACTGAAGATCTACTCGATCCCCCACTGTGCCAGGAATGATGGTTAGATCGTCTGACGAGCGGTGATGACAGGCATCCTTCTTCATACGATTGATGTGACTTTCACTTAAAATAGTAGATAGGACCCTTCCGTTATTATCACCCGTATACACTACCTTCCTAGAATAGAGGAGACCGATAGGGGGAAGCTTGCTACATCGAGGACGTGACAGGAGGGTAGGTGGCCGTTTCGTCTTGGCGCCGCAGGCTGGCCCCCATTTGCATGAACGGGATGGGAACGGAGCACGGTCTTTAGCTTGAGTTGTTGTTGCTGACTGAACCAACGGGGAATGGATCTTTCCTTGATCTATCCCAATGTGGTCCAACTGGTTTTGGCCTGGTACTGATCTGGGAGATGGAGCTGCTGCCACATAGATGGTTGTGATACGTTCAGGTTTCTTGTGGAAACATACATAAATGTTTTTGCTTGGTCTCTTCAGATATGGTCAGGATTGACAGGGATGTGATTGAGCATTATCTGAATCTCCTGCCTAGTACTAAATCTGTCAAACAAAAGAAGTAGTCGATTGCAGGAGAGAATCAACAAGCCATTCGAAGCAAAGATGAGGAGTTACTCTAGGTCAGTTTTATTTGGAAAGTTCATTATCCTTAATGGCTTTTCAATATAGTTGTTGTCAAGTAGCTTAACATGAAATGGATGATGTGTAAATTTTTGTGAAGGTCTCCTACCCATTGCCACACAGTGACGTTGGAGTTGATAGAACAATAGGCTTCTCAAATTTGAGTTTTCTAGATTTCTTTTGTTATCTTCCAATCAGAATGGCCTCGGAAGATAAAAGGAAGATCGCTTTCAACATAGATTTGCGACATTCTGCTATAGGGTGATGCAATTCGGATTGAAAAATGCTGTCCCCACTTACGTTGATGACGTCCTGGTCAAAAGCCCGACTCTGGAGCTCAAGGAGATATTTGATACACTAAGAAGAAACAAGATACTTAATCCAATAAAATGCACGTTTGGATATCTTTTCTTCATGGATAATTGAAGCCAACTTCAACAAAATCTGTATCATTCTTAACATGCCTTTGCTAACAACAATTTCTAAGATTTAGCGGCATACCAATTGAGTAGCCAGCCTTGGGTGATTCATTTCAAAGTTAGGTGACACGCGCTTGCCTTTCTTTAAGTACATCAAAGTCTTCAAAAAGGTAGAGTGGACACTAGAGTGCAAAAAGCCTTCACTATATTGAAGAAATATCTAACTTTCACACTAATATTGAGCCCTCAAATTAAAAGCGAGACATTTATCTCTTTACTTGAGGTCCTCTAATACAAACATACCAGCCATCTTGTTCCGCCTCGACGGAGGAGTTCAATGGTTGAAGATCCCCTCCGAGTGTTTGCGAGAAGAACTAGACTTAGAGGTTTCTCCGGGAAAAGGTGATTGCTTGCGTGGGAACTCAAGGGCATCTTGGCCATCCACATTGCATCAGTAGGAACCACTCAGTTTATCTTTAAGCTAATCGAGTCCAACCACAGCATATAAACCAACAGTCAGAGAAATACCCATTTCTTCATTGCTTTTGTTCTAGAAGTATCTAGCCAGTCAATGCAGGAAGTCTTGTACCGTGCTTTGTGCCAGCTCCATCCAACTTTTGGCGCAAGGTTAGCTCCCCCGAGACAATACAGTCACTAACCTTCTTGCCACAACCACTTCGCTTCCCTATTTGGTCCTCCTATTTTGGTCTAATTGTAACAACTGCGCTACTTTAGTTGTTTTTGCTTCATCCAAACAAGGATCGTGCAGGTAGTAAGGGAAAGGACATGCTCTACATGACAGGCCGATCGCCTATCCTCTTCTCTAGCGCTGTGGACTGCTAAGCACGTCCGTTTGCCAAACATCCATATCAGAGTTTTACGTGGCAAGATTTGGACCATTTCGGAGTCCAGCTCACCCTATGCAGTTGGGATGGGAGAAAGCCTTTTCTCCTTACCTGATCTTCCTACTATGACTATAAATATCAGAACATAGCCTGAGAGAAGGAGTTCATAACTTTTGTCATTTTTCCTCTTCTTTTCCTACTACTTTGTGCTTACTCCGGAAGGAGAATTTTCCATTACATAGTGGAATTGGGATTGGCTTAGCTGGTAGACATAGAAGAACCTCTTTGAATTACCTAAATTTTGGTATGCTTTACTTTTCTGCGCTCTCTTTCATCTTTTTGAATGCTTATGGTCTCTCCCCCCACCATCGCTTACGAGCATCCTGTTCTCTACTTGCTAGCAGAGCTTTCCTCACATATATTAATATTTTTGGTGCTTTTATTGAGACCTATTAGCATAATTGGCAGTACATACAGCCTTAACGTTTTGTTCAATGCACCCTTTCCCAGATAGGGAAGGCCATCGTTGACGAGGCCTCCAGCACTTGCACTTGCATATGCTCTAAGAGCAGCCTCCTTTGCATGACACATGTAGATGGAGATGTGCGCTTAAATGGTGAGCCTCATTGTCGAAGGAGATAGTGAGGTGACCAAGCCTAGAGGTTGGACTTGTTTGCGGAGAATCGATAGGGTGTGCTATCTTGCTGCAAAAGGTTCGTAGGCTGTAGTCCTTTTGAAGGAAGGCTGACTCGAAGAGGATCTTAGCAGAGCTTTTGGAGTTGACGAGGACCCGTCGAACATTATAGTTGGTGATCTGGGTTGACACAATGATCGGGTTGTCGTGGGAGTTGTCATGGGCCGGGAGGTATAAAACACCTTTATAGGGGAAAAAAAAAAAAAAACTTCTTCCACAACAGATAAAAAGCTGTCTCAACGGTACCTTCATCAACAATTATTCCAATCAAGTCATCTAAAAAGGTATCTTAGTGTGAACAGGAGGAACAAAATTTGAATCTGGAAGTCTGGGACAGGGATGATGGACTTGGGCAACTAACCCAAGAAATTTGTGAACCTTTTTGATTCATCAATCGGGTTAGCATTTGAACCAAGTTCTTGGCTTGGCATGGTTTTTTATACTAGGTTGATCAGGTTGTCATGTGGATGACCAAGACTAATCTGTTACTGTTAACACATGGTTCCAGCACTGCATCCCAACCGTACACGTGGTGCCTAGCTGGCATTTAATTCTCATTTATTTACTAATTCATTTATCTATTCTCACAGGTCTCAAACCTCGGTCAAACCTCGACTATGAGGGTTCAACCAAGCCTCGTCCACGACGAGCCAAGACCATCCTTGCTAACATCGGAGATGATGTTATTCAATTGTACCTGTCGCAGTCAGAGTGACTCGACCGCGCCGTTCCCCGTACAAGAGACCTTCTCTCCAGATACGCAAATTAAGGGCTCGCATGCTTCAGCCACCACGAATCCCCAGAAGCAGCACCAATACTAAACGATCACGCTCTCCTTTTGCCACTTTTGGTCCCTCCAGCGGCCGATAAGCGGCGCAAACTCAAAGCTTGTTCAGCTCATTTTCTCCGAAAAATTAGGATAAAGCTGTACAGTTCACCACCTACAAATACCCTTAAACAGTCTTCAGCTAAGGGGGGGGGAAAGTCGAAAAAGGAAAAACAATGACCAGAACAAAAACAATCCTCTTGCTCTAACTGTATGGAGAGCCCCAACTGAGGAGCTCTCTCTCTCTCCCTTTCTAAGCATTGTATTAGCCCTCACGACTATCCATTTTCTATAGTGAAGCTCTTTTGATGATCGTCCGGTGGACGTAGGGGAATTCCTCCCTGAACCACCTTAAACCTCTGTGTGCTGCTCTGAGTATTTCTCTTTCTTCTCTGAGCCTTAACTCATAGGTTTACCTCTCTGCGCGTCGCCGTCTCTCAGGACTCTCTTTCTTTTCGGTGTTTCTTGGGTTCTCCTACATCCTAAGTCAACATCTTCAGGTGCTTTCATTGAGACTCTGGGAAGATGGTGGCTAGATGCGCAGAACTAACTCTGCCACCCGCAGCGCACATGCGGGCGCCTCTGTTCGGGCGCCGGACGATAGGGTTTCAGCTTCAACCTCCCGCCACCGACTGGAATCTGCTTCTTCCTCCAAAGGTACCCACGTTTCAGAGCTTCAGGGGATGCTGGCGAATCTCACTGACCTGGTCACTGGCCTCACAGCCCAATAGGCCGTGATTCCCAGACAGACCCAGCAAGTCTGTGCAGCAGTACTTCCTCCTCCGCTGGCCGCGGCGGTTCCTGCACCTCTTCCGCCGGTTAAGGTGGCCCGTGATCTTCTCCCGCCAGTAGCAGCGGTGCCTGCAGCTCTTCCTCCGGTTGCGGCGGCTCTTGCTCCTATCCCGCCGGTCGCGGCGGCTCCTCCGCCTCTCCTGCCAGCCGCGACACCTTCCATTCAGTCGTCTAGTTCTTCCCAGCCGCCCAGACGCCCTCTTCATCAAGAAGTTCACCAAAACCCTCTTCCAACACGCCCGCTACCTTTACCTGCCTTCCTACCACTTGTTTTTCCTCCTTTCCTTGCCAGGAGGGACGCTCTCTTCCCAGGCGCTCAGGCCCCGCATTATGGGCCCGACCCTTTTTTCGGCCCGATGGACAGCAATGCCCCATTTGCTAACGCCATTCGGCTAGCCCCAGTCCCGGAGGACTTTAGGTCGCCCTGGCTTGAAGCTTATAAGGGCGCAACCGACCCCCGCGAGCATATACAGGAGTTCGAGGCCGCGGTCCGCTATCGCCAGCCAGATGAGGCCACCAAATGCCGCCTCTTGGCGAACACTCTGAAAGGAGCGGCATTCAGCTGGTTCATCAAACTTCTTAGGGGTCACCTCTCTTCCTATGAGCATCTGAAGTGGGAGCTGATCGCCCACTTCATTGGCCGAACCCGAATAGTCGTTTCCGACATGGTGCTAGCCAACATTAAGCAAGATGAGAAGGAAAGCCTCCGGGACTACACCAATCGTTTCTTTGTCGCCACAGCAGAAGCTGAAGTGTCGAACCTGCTATGGCCATGCACAACTTCCGGAGGGGACTCAAGGTCGGAGATTTGTCCAAATCTCAGCAGCTGGCCAAACCTCGAAGCTACCCCGAGATGGTGGCCAGGGCCAGCCAATTCATACTCCTCGAGGATGCTGAGTCCTCTACCCCCGATGTTTCTGGTGCCAACCTCTGGGATTCATCGCCTTGCCCGTCTCCTTCAGCAATGACAACGACTATGCCAGAAGCATGGTGAATTTCACTGTCATTACAGCTAAGTCAAGCTACAACGCCATCCTTGGAAGGACAACTCTCAATTCCTTCGGGATGGTGATCTCCACGCCTCATCTCTGCGCGAAGTTCCCTACCTCCAGTGATGTTGTCACCATCAGAGGAGATGTCAGGCAAGCTACCCGGTGCTTCCAGATCGTCGCACAGCTCGTTGTTAACCAACTGGACCCCAGGGAATCTCAATCAGTTGTACCACAAGAGGGGTCATCAATGTAACCTTGGGGGAAAAGACTCTTCTAAAGTTGTAAATTTATCCTCTTCTATGAATGATAAGCAACGGGCGGAGATCACTGCCCTGCTTTCTGAGTATGTCGACGTCTTTGCATGGTCTCCTGAAGATGTTTCAGGTGTTGACAGGGCTATCTGCGAATATCACCTGAACATGTCTGATACTACCACTCTCATAAAACAAAAGAAGAGGGTTATGACAGGAGAAAGGCAGAGTGCTATCGAAGAAGAAATCAACAAATTTCTTAGAGTAGGTTACATCAGGGAAGTTCAATACCCTCAATGGCTCACCAACGTTGTCATGGCAAAAAAGGCCAACGGAAAATGGAGAATGTGCATAGACTTCCGCACATTGAACTAAGCCTGTCCCAAGGACACTTATTCTCTCCCACGCATCGACGTGATGGTGGATCGTACTTTCGGGTACGAGGTCATGAGCTTTCTAGAAGTTTTCTCCGGATACCATCAAATCCGGATGGCCAAAGAAGATGAAGAAAAGACTGCCTTCATCACCGACTTCGGCATATATTGTTACAACGTCATGCCCTTTGGTCTCAAAAACGCTAGCACTACCTACCAGTGCATGATTGACGCTGTATTCAAAAGTCAAAGGGTCAAAAGTCAAAGGGGCAGAAATCTTGAGGCGTATGTCGATGACATCCTGGAGAAAAGCAAAAGCATGGAAGGACACCTCAACGATCTCAAGGAGACACTTGATACCCTCCGAAGGTTCAAACTCAAGCTCAATCCTAACAAGTGCACCTTCGACGCAATTTCAGGGAAGTTCCTGGGCTACCTAATTCCGGACAGAGGTATAAAGGCTAATCCAGACAAAATTTCGGCGATCCAGAGCATTCCCTCTCCTACAACGACAAAGGAAATTCAGAAGCTGGCAGGACGGATTAATAGCCTTGGGAGATTCATATCGAAGGCCGGAGACCGTTGTTCTCCTTTCTTTCGATGCCTACGCAACAACAGAAAGGGCCAGTGGACTGATGAGTGTGAAGTTGCCTTCACCGAATTGAAGGAATATCTAACCTCGGCACCGATACTAGTGGCACCAAAGGAAGGGGCTCTCCTGTCTTTGTACTTGGGCGTATCCGACACTGCTATTTCGACGGTCCTCGTTGACGATGATAAGGGGGTGCAGCATCCCATTTTCTATATCAGCCATATACTCTTGATGCCGAAAGCCGATACCCCACACTGGAAAAGCTCGCTCTAGCCCTCCTGGTGGCAACAAGAAAGCTACGCTCCTACTTCCAGTCCCACACTATTCAAGTGGTCACTGATCAGCCACTCCTGAAGATACTGCATACTCCTGAAGTCTCAGGGAGGCTCCTCAAATGGTCCATCGAGCTGGGCGAGTACGATATTGAGTATGTCCCGCGAACAGCATTCAAGGCTCAAGCCCTGGCAGACTTTGTAGCTAAACTCTCTACTTCAGAGCCACCACAACTAAGAGTAAGGTTGCGCCTTGGTCTCTCCACGTCGATGGTGCTTCTGGATCACAGTCCCAAGGGGCTGGAATTCTCCTGACCAATCCAATGCGAGTCACCTTGCACCAGGCAGTGACCCTCTAGTTCAGGGCCATTAACAATCAAGCAGAATATAAAGCCCTCATCACAGGATTGAATTTTGCACTCAGCATGGCTGTAAGGTGCGTACAAGTGTTCAGCGACTCACAGCTGATCGTCAATTAGGTAAATTGCACTTGCGAAACAAAGGACGAGGTTCTGAAAAAATATCTGCAGAAGGCTCAGTCCTTGATCTCTCAGTTTGAAGAATTCTCTCTGGTGCACATTCCCAGAGAAGAAAATTAAGTGGCAGACCGGCTTGTGAAAGGAGGGCTCCCCAACCTCCGCCGAACTCAAGTATTCGATAAGCCTAGTTTTGAGTGCGCAGAAATCCACCCTGAGGAGCATCCACCTTGCTGGATGGACAAGATCCTCAATTACTTAAAAGAAGGGACACAACCTGATAACAGACAGGAGGCGAAGAAACTAAAGCTTGAATGCACCAAATACGTCCTCATCGACGGGGAGCTCTACAGAAGGTCTTACTCTAAACCCCTTACCAAATGCTTGAAACCTGAGAAAGCCCAAGAAGTCTTGGAGGCTGTTCACAAAGGGGAGTGTGGAACTCATGCTCGCAGCCAAAGTTTGGTCATGCGAATCCTACGCCAGAGATTCTTCTAGCCTAATATCCACAAGGATGCCCAGGCATTCGTAGAAAAGTGCTCAGTGCCAGTACTACGCTGACATGCAAAGGCAGCCCGCCGGCTATCTCAGACCCATCAACTCATCTTGGCCCTTCGTTGTTTGGAGGCTGGACTCTCTAGGCCCAATGCCTGCAGCCATGAGGAACTACAAATGGATATTGGTTGTTGTCGACTACTTTACAAAGTGGATTGAAGTCAAGCCACTTACTCAGCCTACTGCTCAGAATGTCGAGAACTTCTTGTGGGCTAACATCGTCTGCAAATACGACATGCCCATGACAGTCATTATAGATAATGGTACTCTATTCGCCAATCAGCGAATCAACGACTTTTGCGACAAATATCAGATTAACCTCAAATATGCATCTGTTTGGCACCCTCACACCAATGGGAAGGCAAAAACCGCAAACAAGAACATCCTGAATATTTTAAAGAAGCGCCTCAACGGTGCCAAGGCTCGCTGGCCAGATGAGTTGCCAGGCGCTCTTTGGGCTTACAACACAACCCCTTCTGAGGTTACTCAAGAGTCTCCCTTCTCCCTATCATTCGGGATGGACGCAGTCATACTAATTGAGCTGGAACACTTCTCCCCCAGAGTAGAGGTTGCGGCCAACTTCGAACCCAAAGCTTTTCAAACCTGGATAGATGAAAACAACGATTCACATCGGGTTGATTTGGATCTCTTGCAGCAAAAGAGAGAGGTGGCAGCACTCAAGCGCCTAGAGCATAAGCGCCTGATTGAACGATATTTCAACCGGAAGGTTAAACCTAGGGCTTTCGTCCAAGGCGATCTGATGCTCAAACGACGACTTCTTGCTGGCAGCAACTTAGATTCCTAAACTTGATCCCAACTGGGAAGGCCGTTACATCGTGCACAAGGTTGCTAGACCTAACGCGTATTACCTCATGACCTCTGAGGGCACTCAACTCCCCAGAACTTGGAGCGGAAATGATCTGAAGAAATTCTATGCCTAGTTCAAAATGGCTGCCCATCTTTATTTTTCCGATACAAGGATCATTTGTACAGATTCACTCAGGAATTCTTTATACAAATTCAGGGGATATCCTTTATTAATAGACATCTGGATTTTTCCAAAATATATCTGGATTTCTTTATACTCTCCCGGAGGATATATCTTGAATTCAGGAGTTCTTGTAATGCTGAATCTTATATCTATTAATTCATATTGAGATATTCATCAACCTATTATCTGTCACTCAGGTATGATCTTAACCTCACTCTCGAGCATCGTCCCCGAGGCTTTCGAGCTTCACACACGATGATTCATTATACACACGATGATTCGTTATACTCACTCTCCATATACGGAGGTCACCGAGCCTAGTTATGCCTGGCAGGCGGGGTCTCCTACCTACATCTGAAACCCTTCCATAAGCCCATCCGGCTAGCGGAAGGTCTGAAGGCCTGCTCGTAACCTTAGGGCAATCCCCGCTATCTACTCATGATACAGGTCCCCCCTAAGCAGAGTGTCTTTGTTTCCCACTACGATCTGCCGCTCTAACGGAGGTCAGCCCTTGCCTCAAGTACAAACATCTCCGCGATATTTCAGACGATCAAGTCCTTTTGGCATTGGGTCAAATAACTCCTCCTAGGCAGGATCTCCACTACTATTATTATTTTTTTCCTGTGCAGATGCGTTAAGGAGTATAATTTCAAGCCAAAATTAGGAAACCCCTGGGGTCAGCCAATGCCTCAAGTGCAAACATTGGCCACGATGTTTTAAATGTTCCAAGTTCTTTTGGGGTCAGATAATTCCTCCTAGGCAGGATTTTTCCTGTTATCATTGCTTCCTTCCCATGCGGATTTATGAAGTCTCAAAGTTCAGACTGGGAATGCTCTATGTGATTCGGAGTCCTTCATTATTAACTTGTTATAAGGGATTTTCTCATAGAGTTACCATCAGAACATCTCAAACTTTATACAAAAGTACCTGTTCATTTTACACGCATCAAAACAGGCAGGAATGCAAAAGAAAACAAGCCTTTTATTTCTGTATTTTCAAATTACAAAATAGAAATTACAACTCACTCGTCTTACAAGGAAGATGGGTTAGCCTTCACTGACCCCATCCAAAAGATCAAATATCTATTGGATAAGATCGTCAGTCAAATCCAACCCCTCTTCCTTGTAAACAGGGTCAGCGGCCATACAAGGAAAGGGATCCACTTCTCCAAGGTCAGAGGCAGTGATCTTGCCCTCTTGGATCAAAGTGGAAGTCAAACCTTCCCATACCCGCTTGATCCCATCTAACCTCTCCTTTCTACAGGGTAAGCTTATTTTATAGGCCTTCACAGTCGCCGCAGACTTCTCCGCAGCAATAGCCTCCTGGTCTCCGGCGACTTTGTTCAGCTTCTCTCGCAGAGCCTTATTATCGGCCTTCAACGCACCCATTGCAGATTTATAAACTGTAAATTCCTTTTGCAGCTTAGTCTTCTCCTACTGAACGGCATCAAGCTGAGAAGACTTCACAGCAAGCTGACCTCCTTGTTCCAGCACCTGCTCCTCCGTCCTCAAAGCCCTAGTCAGAGCTAGAGGCAGACGAGCAATTATCTGATAGATGAGGCAGAATTAGCTCATCTATGGCAAACTAACAAAGGAAGAAAGGGCATGAGAGAATTTTTACCGTGGCCGCCATATTGATGATGCCGATGTAGAGGTCCGTAGTGGAGGACTTCTCCACTAGTCCGCCCCCTATAACCAGTCCCAAATCTCCTCGGACGGTGCTGAACTGGCCCTGAGAGACAACGGTCATCTTTCTTTCTTCCCCTGTCGTGCTCACAGCAATCTTCAAGCCCTCACCTTCGAACTGCCCAATGAAATTGGTACTAAACGGGGACTCCACGCTTCGCTGCCAATCATGCCCCCCTCTGACAGCCTCTTCCGCCAAGGTCTTCCCTTTCTTCAAAGGAGACTCTTGATGTATGTTCTCGGGGAGACCCCTCTTCCTCTTAAGGACTTCACTGAGAACCAGGGCCAGGCAAGGACTCGCATCCTCCCCTTCTGCCCCCTCTTTCTAGGCTCCTTCCAGGCCCTCCTCCTCCTCTTCTCCTTTCTTTCCCCCAATGGCGATCCCCTTTTCTTTATCGCCCTTAGGGACCGCCCTGGGTTCGGCTGCTACCGCAAGCTGTTTCCCCTTACCTGCGTATAGTTCGGTCAGTGTCTTCTTGTCGTCGACGGCGTCCTCAGGTGAAGACACCACATCGACGGCGGTTTCGCCGCAGATCAGTTCCGGAACCTCTATCACATATTCTTCCTCCTCAGTAACCTCTCTACTGAGCTTGACTACAGGAGGTTGCCCCCTCCTGGCCCTCTTCATCAGAACTGAGCCATGAGGTGGGGCGACTTCCTTGAAGATGATGTATCCCAATGCCTTGGCATGCAGGGATATGACATTCTTCACGTGCCTGAGGAAATCCTTCAGGGGCCAGCTCTGCCCCTTTAGCCTTTCCAGGTTCTTCAGGGTGTCTTACCCAGCCATCCACTTGGCGTCGCCAATGAACTCGGGGAGGCACACTCCGGGCGTCAAGGGGATTCCCAAATCCCCTCCGACGAAGAAGTAGTAGTCTCTCCAGTCCGAGTGAGAACTACTCGCCCTTGAAAACATCGCCTTCCTCGTCTTTGACCGCAGGGCCAAACATCCTCCGTACCCCGGCACCGCCATCCAGCTGAACAAGCTCCTAAACAGCGTCAGGGTCCACGGTATCTCTTGAGCCTGCAGCAGCTTCAGGAAGGAGTACACGTAGGCAACGGCGTTGGGGGAAAATTGCGCCGGCATGATCTGAAATGAGTTAAGGATTTTCTTGAACTCCGGTTGCGGCGGCAGCATCAGACTGTACTCCACCTGCGCCCGGTATACGCATACTGCTTCCTCAGGGGGACAGTTTGGTCGGAAATCGGCGGTAAGGGGGATGACCATCAGGCTGGGGTTTCCTCTAAACCCTCTGGTCGTGTTGAGCACTTCGTGCTCCATCAGGAGACTCTCCTGATAGCTGGTATCCTTCTGGAACTAATCGGCCAGCTCGGCCCACTCGATCTCTCCTCCTCCCATTGCTAGATTTTGCGACGGACGGAGTGAGGGTTTCTTTTTTCTCTTAGGGTTTGAAGGCGGGCAAATGTCTCCACCACTCTCCTTGAAAAAGGCTTTATGGAAAACAGATGTGACTTTCCGTCTCTTCTGGCCGTCTGATCCTATCGATAAGCGCGCGGATGCCATAAGACAGTTCGTATTTTCTGTCAAGTCCAAAATTCGAAGCGACGCACGGTTATCGAAGCGTCTCTTCCAGCATTTTGTCCTATCATCGTGTACGATGTTTCGAAACGACGCACACTTCCTTTTCTTTTCGACTATCGTTGTCCGATATTTCATACACTCGTGCACGACGATAGTTGGTTTCACATTTTTAACTTAGAATTTATTGGCTTTATACTTTCTTTTACTCATGAATTCTTTTTTTTTCTGGACTCGTGGTACCCTCTTCAAACACGAAAAAAAAGATAAAAATGCAAACAGAATTCATCCAAAACAAATTTTTGAAAGAAAAATGCATTTCATTAATGATAAAACTTGTTACAAATTACATTTTCCTTACTCTCTCACATGTCTCTCTGTTGGATACAAAACATACAATAGAGTCAAAGAAAATACAAGACTTCAGAACTTAAACACCTAGTGTAATAGTGTCAACCCCAAATATGAGGGAAAGACCAATCTATTACACTCCTGACATACAGCAGAGAGCTACCAGGACTCCTCTCCTCGACTATCGTTCCTTCAAACGTAATGTTGATGATGAGACTGAGGAGTTAGGAGAGGACGGAGACAAGTCATTTCTAGCTCCCTGGCTGGTCCTGCTGCTGGGCTTCGGGGGGAGCACTCTGGCCCAGCCATCTGGCCTCGAGGAGAGTAATTTGGCTCTCTTCGGAACTCCTGCGTAAAGGAGCCAGATGGTACCCCCAGCCGACGTAGGAACCAGCTGGAGGAACCTCCTCTAGACCATGATTCCAAGCATCGAAGAACCTATCTGGTCCCTTAGGACCGCAGAAGGGAAGAATCGCGGGACCTTTGATGTTCTCCTGATTCAAGATACTCACGTCAATCAGTGTCTGAAGGAGGAGATCAAAGGCCGCTTGACTCTTCACGTGGTGGCCTACCGATGAGGCGCTGATTACGCTCACCGCCCTTCTCACCGCTTCCTCCAAATCCTCCATGCGCCGCCCCCTCCATCTAGCGCTGTTTTCCACCAAGGCGCGCATGGAGCGCATCTCAGACTTTAGCAGCTCCTCTCGGCGACGAGTTTCGAAGGCCATTTCCTTCGCCCCCGACGTTGCCTCCCTGGCCTTCGCAACCTTGCCCCTTAGCCAATCTCTTTCCTCTTTCAAAGCCTCCTTTTCATCGTGCAGCCTCTTTATTCTTTTCTGGAGGTCTTTGACATAAGCAGAATAGGCTTGACTCACGTCCGATAGGCTACCTCCAGCCCCTCTATCCATCGAAGGTGGCAAGCCTCCCCCTCCTCCTTGCCCTTTAAGGATTTCACCACCTCCAGAACCTGGAGGGTGCTCTCCAAGATCTTCTCCTCTTCTCTCCTTATTTCAAATAATCTCTCCCCCAGGTTGCTCCCTGACCCTTCAATGCTAGAGGCGACATTGGGAATAGCTGGAGGAGCCTTCTCTTTCCTCTTAATCCCCTCCTCCGTCTTGCCTCCTGACCCTTCAATGCTAAGGGCGGCCTCAAGAGCAACCTGCGGGGGCACCTCCTTCTTCCCCTTAGTCGCCTCCTCCATCTTATTGCCTTCCTTCTTCCTTCCCTTTTCTTCCTTTTCCTCGTCATTCCAGAGACTCGCTGGAAGGATACAAGGGAAGGAGGGTTTCCTCGCCTTAGTAGGAGAAGGGATTAGTTCATCAAGAGGAGCAGGACTGCAAATCACTAAGGGTGTCTTCTTCACACCCCCTGCGGGAGGAATTCCGAACTTGGGAAGGAGCCGCTCAATCTCTTCATCCTTGAGCAGGATCCTCCCAGGCTCTAGTCTCTCCCCCGCAAGTGTTTCGCCCACCAGGATCACCTCCTTCCGCTCTCCAGTTTTCAGAGACGGCTTGACTGGAGAATCAGAGACATTCACCACCTCCGTAGCCTCTTCGGCTGCAGGCTCCTGAGCAGACTCCAGCGACCGTAGCGGAACCTCAGCAACCTGGGTAGACGGAACTTCCGCCTCCAGATCCACAACTGCAGCTCCCGTCTCCTCCTTCTGGAGCGCTTCAACAGGCTTCTCAACCGGCTAGCTCTCTTCTTCAGAAAGAAACTTGACAGAGTCGTCCACTACTTCCTCTCCGCCATCTCCCTCTCTAACGGCTCACTCCTTTCTTTACAGGAATTTGCAGAGGCTGGAAGAAGAGAATACGGATCGACAAGCGGCACGAGCTCAGAGCTTGTTCACCTCCTTTTCTCCGGTAAATCAGGATAAAGCTGTACAGTTCACCGCCTACAAATACCCTTGAACAGTCTTCAGCTAAAAGGGGGGAAAGTTGAAAAAGGAAAAACAACAACCAGAACAAAAACAATCCTCTTGCTCTCACTGTATGGAGAGCGCTCTCTCTCTCCCTCTTTCTCTCTCTCTCCCTCTCTCTCTCTTTCTAAGCATTGTATTAGCCCTCACGGCTATCCGTTTTTCATAGTAAAGCCCTTTTGCTGATCGTCCGGTGGACGTAGAGGAATTCCTCCCTGAACCACCTTAAAACCTCTGTGTGCCGCTCTGGGTGTTTCTCTTTCTTCTCTGAGCCTTAACTAACAGGTTTAACTCTCTGCGCGTCGCCGTCTCTCAGGACTCTCTCTTTTTCGGTGTTTCTTGGGATCTCCTACATCCTACGTCAACAGTTACTTAACCACTAAACACATCATATAATCCAAGCATCATGTAGTATAGCATGATATATCTATTAACGATGGGTGAATATAAAACTAAAATAAATAGAAATGAATGAATTGTGACAAATTGGTAAGATAATAATGTTTCTTAACTGAAACATAGGCATACTAGTGTTTCAGAGTTTGAAAATACCCTTGTTTTGTTCATGTCATCAAGCACCCATGTTCGCTCCTAGTCATTTGAATAAGCAAAAATGTGAAATTTTTCCGTGAACCGTTATTATGCAGAAGAGTTAACTGCTTGCAAGTTGTAAATATATAGAAAAACCATGTTTTTGAGTGAACGTGGATCATTATTATGTGTGAGATTTCACCAAGGCGCTTTTGTAAGTTGCAAATAGCTAATAAACTTTGAGTGCAGTCGTTATCGTACAAGTGTCAATCACCATATTATGAAAAATTAAGTTGATATATGACTTTAAAAAATTGACTATGTTTTTATGCAAATCATTAACGTTAAGTTTTTAGTAACAGCCATTATCTCAAAAAAGGCAAGGCTTTTTCCTCTTTGATCAAGAGTTGTGCAACTAAAGCACAAAGTAGCAAGCATTGACCTCATCTTCCTCATTCCCATGCATACCGTACACATATGGCTTGGACAATGAAAGTTTTAAGTCATTTCTAAAAGAGGGATTAAGACTTGAAAAACATCCAAATATCTTTTAAATGGTTTGTTATTATGTGTAAGATTTCACTAAGTCCCTTGTGTAAGCTGCGAACAGCAAATAACTGAGTGTAGTAGTTATCGTACAAGTTGTTCGATCACCATATTGTGAAAAATTAAGTTATATGCCTTAGAAAAATTGACTGACTTTCTATGCATTTCATCAATGTTGAGTTTTTAGTAACCATCATTTTCTCGAAAAGGCAAGGTTCTTTCACCTTGATCAACAGTTCTGTAACTAAGGCTTACACTGGCAAGCTTTGACCTCATCTTCCTGATTCCCATACATACCATACACATATGACTTGGACAATGAAAATTCTTTCTAATATAGGTGCATTTGGCAGCTTAGACTTAAAAACATCCCAACAACTTTTAAGACATTAAGCAGCTTAAAATTTTAAGCTGTTTAAAATCCTTTTAAGTTACTTAAAATAAGTCATAGGAAAGGTGACTTAAAACCTTTAAGCTACTTAAAAACTTTAAGCAGCTTATATAAGTGATTCTCATTTTCATGACACGCAAGTATGAGCTTGCTGGCCAAAAATCAAATATGCTATCTAATTTCAGATTTAAATAGATTTTTAAATTTACTCAATCATTAAGGAAGCTATTATTGTCATTGAGTAAGAAGCAAAAAGTTCATCTACAACCATGGTAAACTTCACCTATATATATATATATATATATATATATATATATATGACTTGCAGGATACTGTCACTTCAGAGAATTCTAAAAATAGAAGGCATTAAACTATTTATGAAGAATGAAGCAATTGGAGCACAATGTGGAATCATTTCTACGCAAGGTTTAGAATTACCTGAGGCACTTCCAAAAACAATATGACCTCCGATGTTTCTTGTTTCTGCTCAACAAAAAAAGTTAACAATAAATGTATGCAACAGAACTCCTTTAAGGAATGTGATATGCAATGGATTCATACATAGGAACCAACGGATCTGGATTTGACCCCACAAATTCTTCAACCCTGCAAAACATTCCTTGACATCAAAGAAAATCTCCTTGTAATCTATAGAAATAATCAAAAAGGCCATTCTCCAAGGAAGGCCAGGCATGTTGCCTTTTTACTTTCTTTCCTTCCTTTAAACAAAACTGAATTTTGAGTTTCATAGATAAATTTTCTCAAATTGCCCATTTCAGGTTGATTTACTATGTTGAAGTATGTTACTTTACATGAAATACAACATATATCCTCTCTCTTTTTTCGCAACATGGCCAAAATGTGTGATATATACGTATCAATAACATTCAAAAGTACAAAACAACTTGACCGTTCGAGAAATAAGAGGTAAAATGTGAAAGGGAAGCAGGAGAGTATCAGCAACTTCTATAAAAGAATTTCAATTTTTTGTTTGTATCTTTCATATATTGCTAAAGCCAAAAGTCCAAGGAAATTGCCATAGTGCAAGAACAAACTAATAGCAACAGAATATCATGAGACTTACTCTTTGCAGCATTTGGAAACTGGTTGAAGCCCCTCAAGAGATTCTAGCTCCTCCTGACCACAATGAAATCTTGTAAGCATTTTGACATTCAGTGCTAACAAAAACAAGGTGGATCACCGACTGGCTTGTCGGAATAGTCCAATTACTGAATAAAGATGCTAGAGGAAGATCAAAAGATTACTACGGTATCCCCACGTGTATCAGTATACTGTGTTGCAAAGTTTTATTAGCAATTTAGCATGCAATAGGGACTTTCTATTAAAGAAGATGGAGGGAACCACCAGTTTAATGTTCTATGCATATGAAACTGCAGGACACAACAAAAACAAATCAAATCCAGTGGCAAAGAGGTGAATAGCCTTATGGTTTTTTAACTTTGTTTAACCTTTTTTTCCAAACCTGAATCAGCTACCACCATTATTCAGAAGAAAAAATTCAAGTTCAACTTGTTCATAGAAACAATCATCAAATGATGCTTTGTTGTTTGAAGAAAATATCTTTGTTCTATGTATCCACTGTAACTTACTCTCTCTATTTATACCTAGTGAGAGTGAGAGTCCTTTCATTGTAGAAACTTCATTTTTGCCTCTTAACATGTACCTATTGTATCTTATTTTATGCAAATATGCATCTATTGCATCTTACTAAATCCGCCAATCATATCCTAGTGCAACAGTAGCCGCATCGTTGCCACCATAAACGATGACCCTTGACGAAGACTGAGATGTCGACTTCTAACTCCGATGCCACTTNGGTTGGAGGCCATTTTGGCCATGGCCTGGCCAAGATGGCCTCCAACCAAACAGGGCCTTAGGATCAGTTGCCACCACACATGTATGGATTAGATTTTGAATTCCCGAATTTCTTTATATATAGTCCATTACTCTTTACCTCCAAGTTATTCTTGCCAATAGTTTCCTTCCCCCAACAGTGTAAAATGATTCATTTCTCTTTCTCCCTCTCTCAACCAATGAAATGTAGGAGTGGCAAAACAAGTTAGTAGGTTAGATTCTAAGCCTGAATCTGACCCAATTCAAATAACAACCCGAACCCAACCCGATTACTAAATGAATTAAGGTCAATGACTAAACCTAGCCCGATTAATAAACGTGTTGGGTCAACCTGCCAACCCAGTCTATTTAATTCAAAATTCATGACCCATATCTAGAATTTTTCGGTCTGGTTCATGTTGGGTTCACGGATCTTATCATATATTGCCATCTTAAATATAATGTTCATCATGGCTCACATCATCCAATAAATGTACCCTCAATTTATGAACTCGCATCTTCTCATACTTTTTCTGTTATTTTTTATTCTATTCATTATGCTTTTCAGGTCCTCCAAATGAAGAGGGTAATTTGTGATGATGTTGTAGCCAATAGAGTGCATTATCTATCTACACCAAGTTCTCCAGCCTTTTCTTTTCTTCAGCCTTCCACAGTCAACCCCCACCAATCATATTATCACCTTGGTCATCTTCCTTCTAGACGTCTCCTATCAATAAACTAAATAACTTCATCTAATTTAAAGTTCAAGTGTAAGGATTGTGAATTCAACAAGCATTGTAAAACCCTTTCCCTCCGTCTTAGTGTTCACTATCAGGGGACCATTTGATTTATTGCATTCTAATATTTAGGGTCTAAGTCCTATAACCACTAATTAAGGATTTCAGTATTTTATTATTTTTGTTGATGATCACACCTGAATGACCTAGATGTTTCTTTTGAATTATAGGTTTGAAGTTCTATCTATTTTTTATATGTTTTGTCAAAAAAAGTTTCAATTTTCTACTTCACTTAAAAGTTATTCACATCGATAATATTATCAAGCATAAGCAATCATCTTTTACCTTCTTTTGCTTTCTTGCTGAATTATTCATCAAATATCATATGCTTATTGATCTTAAGAAATATGGTGTTGCTAACTTAAACACTACCATTTGGCTGATGTTGTTCGTACATTAATATTCTAGGTGAACATTACATGGTCATTTGGGGGATGCACTTTTGATAATTTGTATTCTAATTAATAGTTTAAACACAACATTTTTTTCAAATGCATTTCTTTTATGCTGTTATACCTTAACAAACCTCTCCCTGACACCTAGGATATTTGGGTATCTTTGATTTGTACATTCATTCATTTTGGTCATGATATATTGTCATCTCAATTCGTTGTATTTCTTTAAGATATTCCAGGACTCGACGTCCTTATGTGCCCATACATTCTTTGAAGTCACGCCTTATTTCTCGCATTAATCAATACCTACTACCCCTATGCTAGAGCCTCCACCTACTCTTAGGGCTTGTGTAGTTCGAGCCTTTTTTTGCCCAGCATAAATTTTAACAATAAAATTTAACTTTATTTCATATCCAATATAAATATAAATATAAAAATTAACTTTATTTCGCATTTTATATACTTTTTAATATTAAACTAAACTTTTTTTCCATTAAATTTATAAGATAAAAAAATTTTTATTGTCCAAAATTTAATCCTCAAACCAAATGAGCTCTAGGTAGAATGATCCTCTCGATGTGACATCAATGCCAACATCTAGTCGTGATGGACCCTTTTGCTCCAACTATTTACCTCATCACAGGTGCTTCTTCATTAGAACTTCTATTACCTAGCACAATGGTAAACACACTACTGCACAAGTTTCATGTTCACACTTGACATTTGACTATTGATCATTATCCTTCCACTGTTTTGCCAAGTCTTTGTCTTTCATATCTACACCTAGGTCATATTGTTATGGTGTGGTTGTATGAAAAAAATAGTTCAAAAAATTCATGTGACATTTTTAGAAAAATATATATGATGAAAAATAAAGTAAGTTAATTATATTAAAAATTATATTGAAGGTAAAATAAAATTAAAAAATTTATTGATAAATGTGTAAGATGTGAAATAAAGTAATTATATAAGTTGAATATTATATGAAGTGAAATATAAAACAAATTTTAAATTATTTTAAAATTATATAATATTTTAGCCATGAAATTTTTTTTCTTAGCTAAAAGTTCCATGTACCCAAGATTGCCTAAGGCTCTTCTAGTTTCTGAATGGAAGATAAACAAAGATGGCTACCCGCCTAAATTTATCTAGAACTTCTTCAAAAATAGCCCAATAAATCTCGTTGCACACCAGACTTTTGTTCATTTCCTCTTGTATGTTGCTATTAATCAGAATAAAAACTTATTACAAATGGATGTTCAATAATGTTATCCTCCATAAGAATCTCTCTAAAATTGTGTTCTTGGAGCAACGTCTAAGGCATGGGAGACTCAAGTTTGCAAGCTTCGGAATTCCATATATAAGGAGGAATTCTAATCCCTTAGCAAGTCTACAATAGTGGAGCTAAAGTTGAAAGATTTATTGGCATATGAAACTATACTTTGAAGGGCTAAATCTTATGAAGGATGGTGGGGACAGATCAGCATCGAATTGGATGGCTAGGATGACGTCATGTGCTGAATCAAAATTCAAATTCAAATTAATTAAAGCTATTAGAGATTTCCATATTAGCTTTATTTGATTTGATTTGATTTGATTCAGAGCATATCTGGAAGATTTGGAGACTCACCACATTTAGAGCTGATTTTATTTTATTGTAATAGAATTAGTTCCATATTTGCTTTTATTTATTTGGTATTTTATTTCCTGCATTTAGTATTGTATGTTCAAATTTTACATGGGATCTCTCTATATAAAGAGGTCGCCTTGCATTGTAAAAAAAAGAAAGAGTATTTTGATGAATGAAATTGTGTTTGAGTTTTCTCAGAGCCTAGATCCGGGTTAAGGGGTCGATATTCCGGTGAAGGAAAGGGTAGGGTTAGCCTTTGGTGAGAATCCTCAAATTAACCTAGTTATCCACTTTTCATAACCAAAAAAA
>JAEMOT010001089.1:11114-38238 GCA_019297695.1 Apostasia ramifera | reverse complement strand
GCGCGGCGGCTCACGCTGCCACCTGCGCGCAGACGCCGGCGTGGCGGGCAGCTAGAGATCGAAAATATGGAAGGGTAAAAAGGGGATTTTCGTAATTTTAACAGCGCTTAACGGATATCATCACAGAAAGACTATAATAACCTATATAGTAAATCTTTGGAAGCTGTCTGGCATATTTTTAAAATTGTGAACCTGCGTGGTAAATCGAGTAAACTTCACAGGCTTAAGTGGAATTACTCCTAAAAATATTAAATAATAATAATAATAATAATGATGATGATGATGATGATGATGAAGAAGATGATAATAATAGCATAGTAATATAATATAATAAAAAATAAATAATTAAATATGTATAACATAGATTTTAATTAAGCATGCATGTAGGATAAAAAAAATAGCATAGCACATCAATATAAACAATAAATATTAAACAAACATAACATGATTTATATAATAAGTACAAGATCTGCATATAAACAGAATTGATGAAAATATAAGTAACGAATAAATTTCTTTTTATTAATTTCTGTTTTATCTTTTCGACCTGTATTTTCTTGTATTATGCCTCAACTACCTTTTACACATTTGGGGATCGTCACCCTCCAATGAATTGCCCTCGGTAGGTCATTCAATGAACGTCATCACGTCAAATATCATGTGAAAACCTCTAGTGGACACATATCCACAGCAGACATTAATATTTCAAATAAATTTCAAGTAATCAAACAATTAACAATTTATTGTATTCATATCTTTTTTTTATAATTTTCATAGGAGGCATATAACAGAGATTACATTAGTGAGAATGAATAAACAGTAGCAATAAATCAATAGTATTTATGCAGGCCTAATTACAATCAGCATAATGAATGGAATTAATCAATATAATAATAATGATTTTTGATGCAATCAGTCCAGCAACACGCACATGTAAATAAATACTATAAGAATTTTTATTAAATCTCATAAAAACGCATTAGATTCATTAAAATATTCATTTGGCTTTCTAAATTTAATTTATATGGGCAATGTTAGGGTAGAATTACCTAGAATTCACCATAATTTTAGTTTTTTTTTAAGATTCAAAGAGAAAGATCGCTCCAAAATTACTAGATCCAGTCCAAGGCATAAGAAATGTGTAGATCGAGATCCGACTTCTTTTCCTCTCCCACGCGACCCTCTCTCTCCTCTCTCTAGGTCAGCTGCAATTATGGGATGGGAAGAATTGAATTAGTGATTAGGGTAAGAAACTTCATTTCTTACTCTGAATTACAATATGAGGGTAGTTTGGTCAATTCCACTGAGCTTTAATTTAAGGAGATAGTTATGAAAATTTATTGGATAATTAAATTCATTAGATTTAAATTTTAAATAATCACATTTAATTAAATTAAATATTAATTTCAGTCATTTTAAATTTTAAATTGCATAATAAGTATTTAATATTTTAAATTTTTAATTTTAAATAATTAATTTCATATGAATAAAATTAATTTTATCATAATAAAATAAAGTTAATCTAAAATTTAATTTACATTTTATCGAGATGTTACATTTCATATGCTAGCGACACTCATTAGATTGTCGGACAATGTCCTCTTTGTCTAGCTTTGATTCTACATAGTCCGTTGCCTACTGCCAAAGAGGTAGAAGGAAGTGAGAAATGAGGCGAATGGGAAAGGATGGGGCAAATTATAATTCACATAATGTGAGGGATCTATTCATGGTTAAAAAAATCATATTTGTAAATTTTATAAAAGTTGCGAGCAACTTGCAACAACCGATCTCAGCCACTTTGACTTTTTTTATTCATAATTTTATTTCATGTCTTATATATATATTACTATAAAATCTAAATTTATTCAAATTTTATGTAAATCTAAGAAAAAAAAGTTTTATTATTTGAGTATTGTAAACAAGTTTAGACTTTGCTTACAACTTTCTAATATAATTATGTCACATAATATAATTATTTTCACAATAAGAATTATTAAAATAATTATAATATCTCGTGATTTAAACATAAAATTATTTTTTATTTTGACATTAGAAAATTCTTTGACTTGAGCACTTCTCAGAAAGTCATTTACCCCAGTACTACTCTAACTCAAACCACTTAATTATGAAATTTTTCATCATTAATTTTATGATTTTTTCTTATTAGATGCCTCTCACATCTAAAATCACATTATTTACTTATGTACTTTAAGAACTCTCTTTTCTTTCTGATGTAAATCGATTCATTCTTGTGTTCCTCTCATTACTATTAATTGGCCTAAAAGCTTGCCAAAGCAACGCTTAACTTGAATAGAGATCAAATCAAACTCTTCTTATTTATATTTTGATTAGATCGAGATCAAATTAAAAACTTTTAATTCATCTTAAGCTAAGGCTAGATCTACTCAAAGATAAAAATGTTAACAGCTAGTATCTTAAACAAATTGTCAATCCCAAACCAACCAATCACTTTTAAAAAATAAAAATAAATTTAAGTTTTAAAAAAAATAATAATGGACTTTAAAACCTGTTTGGCATGAGGTTAATAAACTCAAATCATCTTAAAAATATTTATCAATTTTTTATATTTATTACATTTTTAAACAAGGCTAAATATGTGTTAAAAAAGAAATAATTAAAAAATGAATTTTTTTGAAATAAAAAAAAATGAATTGTTTTGAGGCCAATGCTTAAATAGAAATAATAATAAAAAATGAAAGATTCGTTAAACAGTCAACGGCCAATGAGAAATTCATTGAATAATTATGATAATGAGTCATTTAGCAGATCTCACCAAGCAGAAATAGGGAATGGTTGATATTTTATTACCAAATAAATGCAATTGCACATTTACCACTACCCATTTTGGGGCCGGCCAGGATTCCACGTTTACCCTTCCATTTGGGCTTTTTTACCCCTAAAGGACTTGATCGTGTGGATAGGATCCTCGGTCCAATTAATGCGTTCCAGACCCATCTGTCAAAAGATTGCACTGCACCTGTCCTGACCCATCCTTTCACTAGGTCCCACCAACCTACAATATTTATTAATTATTTCCTATTTCGACGTCATCCTTTTTGCTTTATTTTGTCCGACGAATCCATGATCGTCCGATCGTGATGTACCACCTCCGGATTCGCACAGACTTGGATCGGGAGAAACCACGGAATTCCGTACGATGTAGCGCAGCGGGAGTCGGATGCATTTGAGATGAATAATTACATTTTGTTTTAAATGAAATGGATAAATTGCATGCCGGGCCCTGATATCACAATGATCCAAGTTTTAAATTCGTGGGATTGTAAAAAAAAATAATGTTTCATCTTAATTAAAGCATATCTGTTAATTTCTTTATAATATTATAATATTACTTTTAATAATTTCTTTATTATTATACTATAAAATAATTTTTAATCATCAACTTTTCAATATTTTTAAAAAATTAATTTTAAAATATTACTATTTATATATTTTAATTTCGAAATTTTTAGAATAAAGAAGGGATAAATTAATATTTAAATTTTTTTAAAAATTGTTCTTTAAAATATGTAAATTCTTTAATTTAATTTAAAATAATTAAATTTCCTATTTTTTATAATGCAAAAAAAAAAAACAAGGTATAATAAAAAAAATCAAAACTACAGCATTTTTATTGTCTTAAAATTCCAAATTGAAGTATTTAAAAAATATACTTTTCTAACCTTAAAAGCCCACATGCAATTTACTCTAAAATATATATTATTTATTTAAAAATTACATAAGCCCTAAATAGTCAATATTTAAAAAATCAAATTCGATTGTATGGTTCAACTAGTTAATTGGTGGTTCAATCGGTATGATCGAATCTCAAAATCAGCTTTGCATTTAATTGGGATTGAATCAACCAGAACTGGAGTTGAACTGAAAAATCGCCTGACTATTTCGATTAATTCGGTCAGTCCATAAGTTTCTCTCGAAAAGCTCTAACCACAAAGTAATTTGTAAAGAATTTTATGCCTCTCTTTAATACTATGAGATTAAACTTACGATACATGATGCAAAAATTATAATAAAAAATAGCATTTTATTTTCTTCATTAAATTAATTTTTCTAAGATTGCCTCTTCTTCATTTATTATTTATAAAAATACATTTAAAATATTATTATTTAATTATTATTCCGCTAAAATTAACTTCTATTTTTTATTATTTGATAAAAAGAAATTAATATTATTAAATTTTAACTTTTTAGTCTCACCATGTAATTATTATTTTATTGTATGATGTATTGTATTTATTAGTATTATTATCATTATTATAAAGTTATATTTTATAAATATTTATTAAATATTAAATCATTACGATTTGACCTCAATTAAATTCTAAAATCTTAAATCTTTCATTCTGTTAGGTTTAAGACCAATTTGATTTCCAAAATCTTGTAAGGAGTAGGGATTTTCCTTTTTTTTGATAGTCAAAATCTTGTAAATAGTGGTTGAATCTATATTATTGTTGCATTTCACTATAGTTTGGGATTGACATAAATAGTAGGTTCTCTTGGATCTGCGGTTATATCTGAAAGTGAGTTTTGGCCCAAAAATTCATAATTACTTGATATTTAAATTAATATTTAGTTTAATACTATTTTGATATTATGTTATGTTATTTTAAAAAAATAATTATTTGATTTGATGATATGTACAGATAGTTTTCTAAAAAGTTTTGAAATTATCACTCAAAAGAGAATATTTAAATATCACATCTAGATTATATAACATAGCATCAAAATAATATTTAACTAAGGGAGCGTTTGGTTCAATATTATTTTGATATTAAGTTATGTTATCCAAAAAAAGTAATTATTTGGTCTAATGACATTTACAAATAATTTTCTATTAGATTATAAAATTATTAATCAAAAAATGACATCTAGACGTCATGGCATCTAGATTACATAACATAACACCAAGATAACAACAAACCAAATGCCCCCTAAATATGAATTGAGTTTAAGTCAAATTTATTGAGCTAACCTATGAGCCATATTTATAGCTAGTAATTTTATAGATTGAGTCTGAGCTAAGTCTGATCTGATCAATTAATACTATTTTAAAATAAAAATAATATAAGTATATAACTAATTTATTAATATAGTTGTTCATTTTTTTATAAATAGAATGCTAAAGGAGCAAGAGAAACAAAATGTATAATTAATGTATAGTGGTTCAGCTTCTCATCTAATTCACTCTTTAACGTGAAGCTATTTTGAGCATTGCACTGGCTTGTGTTATTATCTGTATCGTCCTACTTATTCTACTAGCTAATTACTAAAATTTGCCAAAAAGATTATTAATATTGATATTACAGGTTGTCTGATTTGCAAAAATTCATCTTGTAATTGTATTAGCTAATTATTGAAATTTACTTGACAGATTTCTGAATTAATTATAATTTAATTTTTTGCATTTGCCTGGTGGTACTTTGGGTTATTTTTTAATATTGGACCAACTGTTTGTTTATTGTTATTATATTTTATTTTTTTAATAAATACTAATTTTGTTTTAATAGGCTTAAAATTTTTATTAATCTCAATTCATCCTATTCTTGGAAAGTCTTTGGGCCAACAATCCCCAATATAGATGTTGACCACAACATCACACATCGCTTGAAGACGACCTGCACTATTTATAGCATATTATTATATATATTATACAATGTTATATATTATTATATCATTATATATATATTGGGTTTTTAGAGATGAGGGATTTATATATGTAAGTGAACCAAAACAAAAAGGTTATCTGTTGAGTTTTGTTAAAGCTTTCGGCTTAAATGGGGCCACCTAACCCACCCTTCCTGTTGCCCCATCATCAATCAAATTAATTCTAGCCTGTGATTACATTAATTACACTAGTACAATATGTGTATTTTACGGCACATTTATAAAAGTGGTAAAAATGAAAAACCACTGCAAAAATTTTCCGATAAAACATTATACAGCGGTTGATAATGTGAACCGCTGTAGACATATTTTCGACAGCGGTTCACCCCTCCAACCGCCGTCTAAAGTCAGTACTTTAGAGGGCGGTTGCTGAGTCAACCGCCGTGTATATCTCTGGTCGATCTGTAAAAATCCCCCAAGATGACCAAAGTTTCTGTTGAGGGTCGCTGCGGCAGGTCGACCTCGGGTCGACAACTGTAGACGGCAGTTGCCTTCGCCAACCGCCGTCTAAGTGTAGTACATTAGACGGCGGGTGTGCCAACCGCCGTCTAATGTACTACCGGAAAAAATCCCCAAGATGACCCAAAGTTTCTGTTGAGGGTCGCGGAGGCAGGTCGACCTGGGGTCGACAACTGTAGACGGCAGTTGCCTTCGCCAACCGCCGTCTAATGTACTCCACTTAGACGGCGGTTGGCACACCCGCCGTCTAATGTACTCCACTTAGACGGCGGTTGGCTTCGCCAACCGCCGTCTAAAGATTTTATATGCACTTTGCTCTCTTCATTTTGCTCATTTATTTCAAACGGAAAAACCCTAATCTCTCTACGCTTTTTTCTCACGTCGCGACGCGAGAGTAGCTCATCGCCGGTGGTCTTCACCTAGTCGGATCAAGGTGCGCGCATCGATCTCCTCTTCCATCTTCCTCGTTTTGAGCTGCCATTCTCTCAGACTTTCGCCGACGCCGGACATTCCACGCCGACGCCGGATCTAGGTGCATTCGCAGCCTTATTCCTTCGCCGACGCCGACTAAAGGTTTTATATATGCTCTTTGGACTTCATTTTGCTCATTTATTTCAAACGGAAAAACCCTACTTCTACGCCGACGTCGGCCTACATCCTCTCCAACGCTGGATCTAGCCTCATTGCAGCCTTACACCCTATCCGACGCCAAATCTAGCCGCATTCGCGACCCTACTTACTCGTCGACGTCGACCGACCCCGGATTTAGCCTTATTCCCAGCCCTACACCCCCGCCGAAGTCGGATATAGCAAACTTCACCTTCTTCCACCATTTTTTTCTTCCTCTTCTTCATTTTTGTTTTTGGCCAAAATATTTGTATTCAAAAATTAATTTCTTAAGGTAAATCTACTTCCTTATTTTTTAATTTTATTATTATTTTTTTAGGTTAATTTTAAAATATTGGGATTCAGAAATTTTAACTATCGTTTCTGCTTAATTTCACATAAGATAAATAATACTTATTCTATTTTTTTTTCAGTTTATTTACATGTTCATTCTGATGTATAAGTAGAATTTATTTTGTATGTAAGCTGAATTAATTAACATACATTAATTATATTAATTATATTATGCCTTATCATATAGGTAGTTATATATGGATCGGTCTTGGATTAAAATGGATAGACGATCATTTGAATATGATAATGGAGTAAATTCCTTTATAGATTTTGAACTGAAGAATGAATGCTTAGTTAATGATAGAATATGATGTCCGTATTTGAGATGTGGAAATATGAAATTATTTGAAGCCAATATTGTGAAAGATCATTTATTTTTTCATGGATTTGATGAGACTTATGAAAAATGAATTTGGCACGGTGAATCTGTAACAAATAAAATGAATAATATTGGAAGAGGTACGTCATCTACATGTGCTAATGTTAACATTGAAAATACTGTCGAGAAAGATAGAATGGAAGATCTAGTTTTGGATATTGAAAATAATTTATCAGAAGCTCCAGAACAGTTTTAAGAGTTGCTTCAAGAGGCTAAGAGTCCATTATATCCTAACTGTAAAAGTTTTACTAAACTTTCCGCGCTAATGCATTTGTTTAACTTAAAAGCAGCAAATGGTTTAAGCAACAAGTGTTTTACAGAGTTGCTTATTCTTTTAAAAGATATGTTACCAGTTCCCAATCAACTTCCGAATTCAACTTACGAAGCAAAGAAAATGCTTCGTAAGTTAGGAATGCATTACGAGAAGATCAATGCATGCCCTAATGATTGTATTTTATATCGGAATGAGTATAGTGGATTAGAACAATGTCCAGAATATGGGAAATCAAGGTGGAAGCTGTGTGTAGATGGCATTAAAAAAAAAGTCAGAATTCCAGGAAAAGTTTTGTGGTATTTGCCCCTGATACCGCGCTTTGTAAGACTATTCCAAAATAAAGAATATGCTAAAAATTTTACTTGGCATGCTGATGGTGAAGGACGTGTATTTGATAGAATGATGCGACACACTACTGATTCATCACAATGGAAATTTTTCGATATTAGATTTTCAAATTTTGCTGAAGATCCGAGGAATTTAAGACTTGGGCTGTGCACTGATGGGTTTAATCCGCACAGTGTTCAAAGTAGTCAGCACAATTGTTGGTCTATTTTCTTGGTTATTTATAATTTACCTCTTAATTTATGCTTGAAACGTAAATTTATCATATTGACTTTATTGATATCTGGACCGAAGCAATCTGAAAATAAAATAGATGTTTATCTTTCTCCACTTATAGATGATCTTAAAAAGTTATGAAAAGAAGGATTGCAGACATATGATGCTTACCGGCATGAGCTATTTACATTAAGGACAGCACTTATATGGACTGTGAATGACTATCCAGCTTATGGTAATTTGGCGGGATGTAGTGTTAAAGGTTATTATGCATGTGTTATTTGTGGTGATAAGACTAATGCACAGTATTTAAAACATGAAAGGAAATTATGTTACATGTGTCACAGAAAGTGGTTGCCTCGAGATCATGTGTTTCGCAAAAAAAAAAAACTTTCGATGGTAATGCTGAGTTTGACAAGGCTCCACACCCACTTAATAGGAAAGAGTTGATACAAGTTTTGAGCACCATAGGTCAAGATCCTCCAAAAACAAATTGTTGGAAAAGAAGATCAATATTTTTTGACCTTGAGTATTGAGAATATTTGCATATGCGTCACAATTTAGATGTCATGTATATAGAAAAAAATATTTGTGAAAGTATTATTGATATACTATTAAATGCCATTGGAAAAAGTAAAGATAATATAAATGCCGATTAGACATGGTAAGTATGGGAATTCGACAGCAGCTTACTCCTAAGTTCTATAGCAGCCGAACATGTCTTCCACATGCATGTTATACATTCACGAAAGAGGAGAAGAAGCGATTCTGTAAGGTTTTGTATGAGTTAAATGTGTCAGATGGTTATTCTTCAAACCTAAAAAGTCACGTAAATCTCAGAGAATTGAAATTAATTAATTTGAAATCGCATGATTGTCACGTGTTAATGCAACAATTGTTACCTGTTGCTATCAGAGGCAGTTTGGATGCTAAACTTTGGAGTGCAATAACGAGGCTATATTTCTTCTTCAACTCTTTATGTGCTAAAACTGTAGATCCTCTCAAGTTAGATGCACTTCAAGTTTGTATTATTGAAATAATTTGTGAGTTGGAGATATTCTTTTCACCTTTATTTTTTGATATTATGGTACACTTAACAGTTTATTTAGTAAGAGAGGTACAACTCTGTGGATCTATTTTTTTGCGGTGGATGTATCTTTTCGAGCAATATATGAAAATACTCAAAGGATACGTTCGTAATCGTTACAGGCCAGAAGCTTGTATAATTGAGAACTATGTCGCTGAAGAGGTTGTAGAATTTTGTAATGAATACTTACATAATATTAACCCAATTGAAATTTCTATTGATCATACTGCAGTTGACAAGTACGAAAAAGGCATTACATCAGGGAAGTCTCATATTGTAGATATTAACATGTTAAGGCAGGCACATTTGTATGTTTTGTGTAATTCAGTAGTTGTGGATTCATATATTGAAGAGCACAAAGAACAATTACGAAGTGAAAATCCTTTAAATGCACGAAATGAGATATGGATTTAGAATAAGCACATCAAAGAGTTCATTAAATGGTTTGGCTGTCGTATATCTACATTATTATGTGGAACAGAAAGTGCTAATATCGATAAGTCATTGAAGTATTTAGCATTTTTACCAAATCACTGTGTGGTGAAGTACGATGGATATATTATCAATGGATATCGCTTTTTTACTAAAAAATGGGACAACAAACGAGTTATTCAGAATAGCGGGGTTTCTTTAATTGCTCAAATAATGCAAATATTAAGTTCAAAAGATAAAAATTCTCATATGGGTGATTTGTGCTACTTTGGTATTATTGAAGAGATATGAGAACTTGATTATATTGGTTTTTGTATTCCATTATTCAAATGCTTATGGGTAGATAGTAATGGTGGGAGCAAAATTGACGAGATGGGCTTTACATTAGTCAATTTTAATCGGATTGGTCATAAAGATGATTGTTTCATTCTCGCAAACCAAGCTAAATAAGTTTTCCATGTTGAAGATCTTGCTAATCCACAGTGGTCAATCGTCCTCAATTATAAGCCAAAATTTATGATAGATGAAGATAATGATACTACTTATGAAGAGTTGTTCGATTTTACAAATGAACTGCCTATGACTATGTATGATAATTCTGATGAGGCTCCTACCTACGTAATCGAAGGTGAAGATGCTACTGAGTTAGTAAATAAATCTGGAAAGAAACAAAAAATGAATTACTAGAAATACAAAGAATAGCAAATGGTAAATTTTTATTACATTCGTATTATTTTTTTTTCTTCTGTAATTTTTCATTGATTAACGTATGTTACTAATATAATTACAGCTTAATGGCAGACCAATCATCCTCTACAAGCTCGAAGAAAAAAAGAGGCTTGACTCAATTGTTAAAATTGACAACAAATAAAAAAAATACTGAAAAATTAACAATTGAGATAGCCAATGGCTTACCAGTACCTGGGAGAAACACAGATCAGTTGATGAATTATTTGGGAGTCGTAGTTCGACATAAAGCCCCTATCTCTTGTATTAACTGGCGTGAAGTCCCAGAATCAAATAAAAAGTTAATATGGGAACAAATAACGATAAGGTATTTTCTTTATTTTTTTGAAAAAGTATTTAAGTTGTTAATATTTTTATTATTTTTTTCTTCAGAATACATTTGATGGAGTGGATGAGCTGCATGACAAGTTATTTGTTCATACGAGAAAGATGTGGAGGACGTGGAAATCTTTTATGTACAAGAAATTTGTCGAGGAGAAAGATGAAGAAGCTCGATATGTTATTCCTGAAGACTATAATTTCATCTCCCAACAGGATTAGAATTTATTTGTCAACTATCATATCTCTAAAGAATTTCAGGTAAATTTTCTTTTTTGAAGTCATATGTATTATCTAAAATTAATAATTACATTATGATTTTAATATTTTATATAGAATAAAAGTCGCACAGCTGTAGAAAGGGCAAAGAGTCAGAAATACCATCACACTACTTCAAGGAAGGGTTATGCAGGCTTGGAGCAGGAGATGGTAGATCGATATACTAATATTTATTTTTTGTTTTTATTTACCATGAAATATGATTATTTATATTATCTTATATTTTGTAGCAAAAAGAAATTGGAACTGAGGATCCTATCCCTAGGTCAGATCTATGGAAAGCTGCACATAAAAGAAAGGATGGTCGTTATATCAATGTAGCTTCTGAAGAGCTTGGGACCAGGATTGTAAGTAATTTGAATTTTGCTCGCATACAAATTATAATATTTTAATATGTATATTTAAAATTCTTTTATTTTTGTATAGGATGAGTTGGCCACACAGGCTACTTAAGGCACGATTCATCCTGAAGGTAAGAGTGATCTGTTTGCTTTGGCTTACGAAGAGCAGAGCATCCTGGAAGAGTTAGAGTTGGGGGAAAATTTCAGACAATAACTTCTTTTTTTAAGGAGAATAGAAAAGAAAGATCGTCTAGTTCGGCCACTGCTGCTAATATTCAGCAGTTGAGAGAGGAGAACATTAAGCAGCAGCAACATATCTCTCGCCTTGAGGAAGATATGATATTGTTGAAGGAAATAGTAATGAGTGGGTATGGATCTACCCAGGCAAGTCCTCTGGCAAGCGTATCAGGTTCTTTTATGGGAGGCAACCCAAGATCACCTCCTGTATTAGTTGAGGTATTATTTATATGTTATTTTCTAAATAAAATAGGATGGTCGTTATATTATGATTTTAGTTACATTTTATAAATTTATATCATAGGGAATGACGTGTTTGATTGCTTGTGTTACTACTAATAATGTGGTCGCCCATGAGAGAGTGGTGGATCCAGTTGCTCATATTGTACATACATTATCGATGGGCGATAGAACATATACAGTCATTGTTGATCATGTAATTAATGGATCTGCTAATCTCGTTTTTCCAATTGATGATAAAACAATAATTGGTGAAGCATTGGGATATGTTATTCCTTGGCCTACATGACTTATTTTTCATGATGATCAGGTATAATATTTTATTTTATTAATATTATAGCTTTAAAATTTTCTATATTATTAAATTTTTTTATTTTTTTTAAAGCGACTAAAATCTAAATCTACTAAAGCATGACACGATAAAAAATTTCCAACAAGTCAAAATAAAAAAATTCAGGTAAATAATATTATTTATTATCATTGGCATGCATTTACATATATTTGTAATTTATAATTCTAATATATATAAATTACATACAGGAAAAAGATCATGTTCTTATATCATTTTTAAATAAGATGTTAGAACATGCTATTCATGCATTGACTGATGAGGTATTGATGTATATTCTTATTTCAGCCGACGTTTATGGGTATGACAAGCAATTATTATTTGACAAAAAGGAAATTTTGGAGTTTGGCGCATTCGAAAAAATCGGTGAGTCGATGATAAGTGCTTATATTGGGTAAGTATATATATACATATTTTGTAGATACATTTAGATTTTTTAATAAAAAATTTTAATTTTATATTATTGTATTCGTACACGTGTTTATATAATCGAATTAGAGCAGATAGCAATTTGAGAAGTAAATATTGCTTTGTGGATCCACAAAGCATTGCAGGTTTAATAAATGATAAGAACCAATGCGCCACAGCATTGGAAAATAGAATAATGGAAGCTAGACCAAATTCATTGGTTATTATTCCTTATAATAGTGGGTAAGTTTCACCATTGGATGTTAGCTGCATTGGATCAGTACAGATTATGCATATATTGGATGGATTCTGTCCGTCAGTCTTATCGACAGCAATATAAATATATCGTCGATCGGTAAGTAAATATTTCTATTTATATTTTTAATAAATGATTATTATTTTATTGTGCATAAATACTTTCTGAATTTTGACAGTTCGATGATAAATTTTTATATGACGTATCTTCAAAAGAAAAAATTTACAGTTAAAGTAAAGACAGTAAAGGTATTGTAACTACATTATATTTTTCAATTGAGTGAATTTTAATGATCATATTATAATATACTCAATTTTGTGCCTAATTAGTGACAGATAAAAGATGATGATATTAAGTGTGGATATTACATACTCATGTATATACGTCACATTGTACTTGCGAGCTTATCAGAAATACCTCCTACTGTACGTGGTCTAGAATATTTATTTTGATTTTTAATTCTTTATGTTATTAACTAATTTTAATTTTATAGTTGTTGGAAAATAAGAGCGAATTTAGTAATGACGAATTTGACAATGATATTCGTGAGCCATTAGCAGCATATATATGGGATGAATGGAAACTATAAGATGGTATAACATTTACAATAATCTCTTTGATTATTTATGTGATAATTATAAAATCTTAATTACTAATTTAATTTACAGGTGTACATCGTGGAGCTTAAAAAAATAACTACGAAGGTATGATTTTATTTATATACAAAAATTCATATAAACCATATGTTAGTCTCATACTTCTATACCATAGTTCTCTGGTAGTTTTTATTGTAAGTGGAAATGATCTGGTTTTCCCTGAGCAGTTGGTGGTGGTATTGATTCGATTGGGTCCCTGTGGTTGGACTCGACTTAAAATTAATGGACTTATTTTTTCTAATGAACTTGATTGGGTCCCTGTGATGTTTTTATTTATTGTGGGGTAGGCTGTAGCAAGTGAGGGTGGTACAGATGATGCTAAGCGGAGAGGGGAGGCATTTGCTCGTGCATTTTCAGCTCATCTGGCAAGCTAGGTAGCATTATGTTTTTATGCAAATAATCTTTTTTGATTATACTGATTTCCATGCTTTAGGTTGGTTTTCCTTCATTGGACCATATCTTTTTAAAAGCTTTTATATACACTGTGAATTATAATTTATACCTCACTTTATCATTGTTTTAGAGTTTCCTTCAGTTTTGTGACTTCATTTAGTTCTTTTTTATTTATCTTGCAGTTAAATCTATTTTTACATGCAATATGATATTTATATATTTTTTCTTTCTACAGTCATTCAGCATGAGTACATTTGAGGCCATGGAGCTTATGTAGTGGTTTTGTTTTATGAATTCAGATTACCTATTGCTATTGTGGTTTTGTATCTGCATTTGTTTTGCTATATAATATTAAAGGTTTATGTAATTGAAGTTATGTTTTATGTGATCGATATTGTTGTTTTATTTATGAATTTAATGGTTGAAATGACTTCTGGATGTATATAATTGCTGCTTCTGGATGTATATGTAATTGCTGTGTATCAATGGATATATATTATTGCTGTGTATCGTATTAATTTTTGATAAAAAAAAATTTTATTTAAAAAAAAATATTACTAGACGGCGGTTCTCTAAAGAACCGCCTTTTATAGTATAACTATAGACGGTGGTTCTCCAAAGAGAACCGCCGTCTATAGTGTACTACAACGACGGTCCAAACCGCCGTCAAAGCCCTGTTACCTATTACGGCGTTTGAATACGCTCGGTTATATTAATGTTTAAAGGCGGTCTTTAATCACCGTAAAATAGGTTTTCTCTACTAGTGTTATTTGATTATATTATAAGATGGAGATCAAGTTTGTTAGAAATGAAAGGGTTAAAATTAAAACGGTCATCAGATGTTGAAATTAAAGCTTTAGTTTTGAGTTATTGAGTTTTGAATTTGGAAAACCTCAGAGAGGGAAAATTATTACAGTCGGACAGCCTAATACGTAGATTTTGCAGCAGCTATTCGCCGTGCGACACCTGCGTGCGGGTCCCACCATCATGGTTCGGCATACGTAGTAATTTTTATCACATATGTATCATAAAATATCTCATATGTAGCAGATTTTATCATATATGTATCATAATATATCTCATACGTAGCAAGTTTGCTCACATATGCATCATAATATATCTAATACGTAATAATTTTTATCACATATATATCATAAAATATCTCATATGTAGAATTTTGGTAGACTATTATGATACATATGTGAGAAAAATTACTACATATGAGATATATTATGATGCATATGTGAGCAAGTTTGTAACGCATGAGATATATTATGATACATATATGATAAAATCTACTATGTATGAGATATTTTATAATACATATATAATAAAAATTGCTACGTATAACGAACCATAATGATGGACCCGCACACAGGTGTTGCACGCCGAATGGCTGCCGCAAAATCTGGCCATCTGGCTGTAATAAGTTCTCCCCAGAGAGGTTCTCCGCCGCGCTCAGCGCAGCTGCCACGCGGGCCGCTGCCATCACCGCCCACCACTGCCGCCCGTCACTGCCAGAGAGAGAAGCCTGAGAGTGGCTCCATTGCAACAACGCTTACATTCTGCGCAGCCTTGATGCCCCGTCATTCCTTGTCGTACCTCGCCGTCGCCGCCGGTGACCATGGTCTTCTTCATTCGCAAACCCAGCTAAGCCCGTGAGGGCCCTACTTGAGCTTGCCGTTGCCCATGCACAGACCTCCCGCGCAGCCTCCAGTGCTTCGTTCACCGCCTTCCGCGGCAGTCGCTGCCGACCTCGTAGACGGCGTCCCACCATCTTCGTCGACACGTCACCTCCCCGCTGTCACCTCGGCATGGCCTGCTCAGAGGCAGCTCAAGAAGGGATGTCCCCACTGGTCGCCGCCGTGATTCCAGCGCTGGCACTACCGGCCGCCGTCCTCGCCTTCCCGCCACTGTCAGACGACGCCTTCATCGATGCCTTGAGACTATTGCCGCCCTCGACATCCACACCCCCAGATCCCGCACCGCCATCAGGTTACCACTGCAAGAATCAGCCAACTCAGTGAGGGGTTGACCGAGCCCTCTGTCGGCGTGACTGCTGGCTGCCGCCGCCGCTGGCGCCATTAGGCCGGTCGTCGCGGCATTGACGCGTGGAGCATTCTAACGCTGACGTCAATCTAGGAGTTCGGTACAATTTTGGGTTTCTGCATGAGGTAACTGTTGATCTGTAATGAGTCGTTGAATTATCTCATTTTTATAGTATCTTCTTGGTTCTCTCATCAATTTGTGACAAATTAATATGTGCATGGCCAGTTACTATATTTATTTAGTGACCCTACCCTCATCTTATTTCTTTTTATTTACTTCTATTTTACTTTTCCAATATACCAATTATTGCTTCATTTTATTTTTATATTGTGTGGGATAACTGTTGATTGAGGTGATTCTAATGAATGGTATATTTAATTCTATACTTATTCTCACTAATATATTACTAGTTTAAAAATTTACATGTTTTAGAGCTTTTATTTGTGGTTGAATTTTGTTCTTAATAAAAATTCAATTTGGATTTTATGAATTTTTTGAATTAGCATAAAGGTAAAAAATTTGTCAATTTAGAGCTTCATTTTTATTTAATTTTCGAAATAATTTTTAAATTATTTTATGTTGATTACATTGTAATTATTTGTATTTAATTTATTATAAGAAAAGTTCACATAATTTACCCTATATCAGATCATATGCCTATTATAATTAATGCAGCGCAATTGAGTGTACTTATTTTATTATTAAGGTTATAGTTGGATGAAATAATATAATATGCATACTGAAAACAATTCCAACTAAAAAGATAAAATTACTGCCATTGTGTAGAACACTCTTGTTAGAGATTATACTCAAAAGTACAAATTTGTGACCACTTGGATTATTCATTAATGTTGGGTATCCACAAGATTGAGAAACCCTTACTTAATTTATTGGTAATCTTAACTAATCTAACATTTAGGCATAATGAAAAAAAATAAGTTAATTAAACTAATGTAGATTAATGTCATTAGTTTGATTTCAATGTTTTTACGTGCTCATTTCCATAAAACTATAATTCATGTCTTTGCCTCGTTGATCTTGTGCACGTAGACAATTATACATGAAATATATATATTCAAGTTGAGAATAATTTTAATTGTAACTAATTTTTTTTTTAACTAAAAATCTTATTTTATTTTTGAAAAAAATATAAAATAATATTTTTTACATTATATCTTATACAAATTTTAATATTAAACAATCACTTTATTTCACATCAAACATAATTTTTAATATAACTAACTCACTTTATTTTACATCATACATATTTAAAAAAAAAATTATAATTTTTTTTTAAATTATTATTTTTCCTCCAACCAAACAGAACCAAATCTCATTGGTTCAAAAATATGCACTTCTCCACATGCAAACTCGTTTATGTGTATTCTTCCTAATATATGGTTACATGAGAAACAAAAGGTATGCGCTGTAGATTTATTTTTAACGATACATATATTTCACATTTTCTTAATTAATCTCAACCAACATATATATTTCAGAAAAGAGAGAATTACATGTGTTACATGAGAAACAAATCTAGTATAATATTTCCACAATATATGGTTCATATGCAATAAGAATTCTTAACAAAAATATATTAAAAAAATATGATTAGGTCCATGAAAAAGAAAAAATTTAAACCCAATTTTGTAACAGAGAACTAACGGAATTTTGAGGAAAAGATTGCTAATGCCAGATCTAATAAGATCAAACTGTTCTGCATCAAGGGTTTAAGACCCAGGAAATTAGATGATTTCCTGTCTCACTCTATAAAATTCTTCCGCCTAGACACTATTTATCCTTTACTTTCTACGTCAATTATGATTTAGACTTGACAGTATAAATACATGTCGGAGTGAAGAATATTTTTCCATTCTCAAAGGCATTGAGCTATTACCAAATTTTTCACTAGCATATCTACTCGAAGTGATCAAACTAACACCATAAATTTCACTTGTAAATGTATTACCAGTGGCAGTGGCAGAGAGAATCAGACAATTTAAAAGTACTATCATAAAAAATTTCAAAATGACAACAATTTTTTAGCATGATCCCAATCACTTTCATTAGACACACCTTTAAGCTTGGCATGCTCACCAACATATTTATTATCTGGAACCTTAAGCAAATCAAAAGCTCTTTAAAATTTCAAGCAAAATCTAGCATTGAAAAAAATAGATTTTCACCTAGTTCCCACATCTAGAAAAACCATAACACTTTCTATTCTCTTTCTCAACTCAAGTTTTAACCTTCACATTCTATGATGACAACTTTTCACATTTTGCTACTAAACAGATTCTCAAACTAGTCATTCTGTTCCACAAGCCTTTGCTAGTGAGACGATATGAGCCTCATATGTATATGTACAACTTTCACAATGCAACCATACCACTTAGTACATTAAGAAAAAAAATCAAACCACTTAACAAGTCTTTGTCTTAAGTAATTGATAGCCAAGTCATTAAAGCTAGCATTATCAACACGAATAACAAAAATTCTACCCATCACCCAATTAGGCAAACAACAATTGTTTCCCAGTTATCTCAACTAATGACTTAGCAACTGTATAAAAATTAATAATATTTTTTATGATCTTCAATTTCCATCAATAAAATGTGTAGTCAAACACATAAGATTTTATATGGATGTCCAAGTGACTGTAGCGAAAGAGATCATTCAAGTCATTTTATCAAATATGTGATGTGATATGCTTACGAAAGTTGAAAATCATAGAAAAAATTACGAAATCCCTTAAGTCCCGCAGATCAAAATGGAAGCTCATCCACAGTCGCTATTTTTACAAGAGATTTTCTACGTAATTCTTGATTAAACTTCTATGGTGCAAGAAACTATTTTACTAATCATGTAGCTTTCTCATCCCTTTTTTTTCACCTTTTATTTATGTAAAATGATCCCATACCCTAGATATTCATTTTACCAGAATCCTCATTGGATAACTTTTCAGATATTAGAGGAAATAGATTTTTGTTTCGTGCGTTGGATTTTAATCTTAAATGACATCAATTTCATCTATAGGTACTATATAATAAGCGCTACATTGAAGTCAGCAACAAAAATAATTGTACTAATCAGAGTATAAAAGCGATTGATCACAATAGAGCGACAAAATGGGCTCAAGAAAATTTTTCACCTTGCTGGAAATTGCTTAAAGACCCCTCTTCTTCCTTTCCATTTTCCCCAATATTCGTACATTATTTGCTTCCCCAAGGAAGAAAAAAATAGATGATGTGAGTGGCAAAAGGGTCGACAGAGTGGAAGAGAACTGATGAGCAGAACCCTACCCTTTATGGGGTTTGTGGGTAGGTCAAATGAATGGATGTGAGAGCAATGCCGCTATCAAGACGATCTCTCCATCGCTCCACCTTCACCTAGCCTGTCCCTTCTATCTTCCTCGTTTCTCCTGCTTTTCCTCTCGAAAACCGCAAGTTATTTGTCGAGATTAATTTTAGGGTTAATAATATTAAATTAATTGCAATTAGATGCTTCCAATTTTTAACCTATATACAATTAAATTCTCAATTCCTAAATTAACTAAATTAATTTTCTTGTTAAAAATAACATATAAATAAATTCATTTAAATTAATAAAAGAATCTAATAAATAATACTTTTAATTAGCAGATTATTTTGATTAATTTAAAAAATTATATTAATATTTTAGATAAATATAAATAATTAAAAAAATATATTTTTTATTAGATATTATTATTAATACTAAAGAACATATTTACATATTTTTTAAAATTTAAAATATTAATTTAATTAATTTAAAAATGAGAAGACCTAATTAAGCATAAGCTAAAGTTAAAGGAATTCGATTGCTAAGAAGCGTTAATTTGAACTTAAGATTAACGAATTATACACAGATTTTAATTTTAAATAATATTTTAAATTTATATTAATTTTAATATTTACAGTGAAATCCTTTGTTAATAATAACAAAAGGAGTTACGTAAACAAATTAAAATGCATCCTGTTTTTTTTTTTTTTGATAAAAAAATGCATCCTGTCTTGCACTTTACACTTAAAATTAATTTTATTATGCATCTTAAATTTTAAAATATAAAATAATTACATATCCAACACTTAATTTAACAGAAATTACACATTTACATAAGAATTTTAAGTATTACACATTACACATTATGGTTATATTCTATGAAATTTTTTTTCTTAAAACAATATATTTTTTCTAGAAATATTACTATACAACCCATGTCATGCTTTAATTTATTTTCATCATCCTTCTTTTATTTTTAAGATTTGTTTCCATTATTACAACTTTTAACCATAGAATAAGGACTTATACAGTTATATTCTTTAGATGTGCTCGTCCTTTGTGTCTTGTTCATGGATGAGATGCTTGTAACTATATATCCTAGACGAAGATCCACAGATGAGGCACGCTTGCTCTTGCCTATTTGCAGACCTAAATATTGTAATGACGACAATGATGTTGCATTCAAATGGAAATAACTCAACAAGGCTTCGATTGCTCCTACTCTTAAGTGAAAATTTTAATTTGTTTCTTTGTTTATTGTTGATTAATATGCACAATAAGTTGGAATAAGAAGTATAATTTTTTTTTTATTAACCAGTGTCTTCATATACTCATAATATAGAAGGTTTTTCAGATACTCACAATATAACACACAAGTGATATGTGAGTTTTTTTAATGGCTTGATATTTTTATCATTCTCTAGTAAGTTTAAAGTATTAAATAATCACAGTAAAAAAATAACTGCTTCAGGAGATGCAAATCAAAATAAAAAATTAAAGTGTCTAGCTTCATAGTTATTTGAAATTACTTTATACATTTACCCTACTTATAATTATATTCATAGCCTTTAAAATGCGATTAAGAGCATTATATATATATATATATATTTCTTTTTTTTTATGGTTATTGGATGCGTTTTAAGAGTTGGAAGAAAACATTCAGAATTTGATTTACAATCTTCTGAAATTGAGTCTGTTTTTGAAATATTTAGATTGATTTAATTTTCTGATACTTTAAAAAGCTCTATTATATATATGGAAGAATTTGAGAATAATGTAATAATAACTTTCACAGTACAGAATCTACTGAATTTGATTCTCATAATTTGATCATTACACGGCTTCAGAATAAAATATTAATTAATTCAAAACGTATCACAGAATCCATGCTGCTTTCTGAATTAATGCCAGAAGTATTGCAAAACACAGCTTCTGGATTCCGGCAAACTCCATTCCTCTAGCAGAAGTGATGTAGGACTAAATGTGAATATAATTGGATTAGGATAAATTTAGAGTAATTAGCATGCGTGGATCTTTTGAGAATTTCATTAAACACTTAGAATGCCACTGAAATTAATCAAAAACATTCAACTCCCCAATTTAGCTAGGATAATTTCAACCCAACAAGCTGATAAAGAATATCGGAGAATATATTTCAATAAAATCATATAAACCAAGAGAAATAGTAAAAAAAAATTATAAGGAATTAGAGCAATCGGGAGTAACGATAAATTCAAATAATCAAAAAGGAATACCTTAAAGAGAAATAAGGGTCTACCTATATAATTCTGTGTAATTAATTTTGAACTCAGAAATATTATAAGAGAAATAAGGGTCTACGTACCTATATAATTGGACAATGATCAACCCTTTGTCACTTTCTTTCATGTATTAATAAGACCTGAAAACAGCAGTACTTTCATCCCAAGTACCAAAATCTTACAGCCCAAATTAAGCTTCGACTTGAAAAATATTTAAAAATTATGGCACCTTCTACGTAATTTCATAATGTTTACCCAATTGATCATAAATTTAAGATAAACTGCAGCCAGTAGGTTCTTTAAATCTTAGAATTTTTGAATTAGTTCATGAATTTTGAATAATAACACTTAGGTCACTGAGATTAATAATTTATTACAATACAGTTTTTCTAATATCTACAATATTATATTTAACCTTTTCATATAAAAAGTTTAAATTTAGAGGGATTAAATGGCAATAGATCGCCAAACTTAATGACCTGAATATTACAATTCAAAATTTGTGAATCAATGTTCAAACACTTTAAGATCTCAAAGAGTTATGTGTAATGGTGCAAAATTTATAGACTTAGCATGCAAAAATCTTAGATTAATGTCAAAAATTTAAGGGGGTATTTGGTTCAATGTTATTTTGATATTATGTTATATTATCTAAAAAAAGTAATTGTTTGGTCAATGATATTTATAAATAATCTTCTATTAGATTATAAAATTATTAGTTAAAAGATGACATTTAGATTATATAACATAACACCAAGATAATAACGAACCAAACCCCCCCTAAATGCAATTTACCCTAAAATAGTTCTCTAAGTTCGAGTTTAAAAATCTAAATGACTTAAAAATAAATTTGAGAGATTTTAGAGTTATTTTATATTTTTCTTCTTATGTATATTCTGATTTAAAGGGTAGGAATATGTGATGTTAACTTAATTATATAGAGAATGAACTTGTTGGCAAAATATTATAGAGTCTGATTTAAATTATATTATTATCATAATTTTTAAATAAAATAAAAAATTTATAGAGTTTTATCAAAAACAATTATAATGTTTGAGTGTAAAACAAAAAAATATTTGGGAGATTCTTTTGGAAAAATAAATAGATGCAACTATTTTTATATCAGTAATTTGCAATAATAAGAAATTCAAATTTATGGATCAAGATCAAATAAGAATTTAACCTCTTCTTTTTTTTATATTAAGTTGAATTTGATTCGAGTTAATAAAAATTTATTTAATTTTGAATAAGTTTTTCACTTGAATTGAACTTCTTTTTTAATCTCATTTATTATTTATATATTCATTTTATATATAATTTATAATTGTTTTAAAAAACTTATACATTTGCATTTATACATTAATTACTTTCTTCACTAAATACATTTACATAACATATTTATAGACTTAAAATATCTTAAATATAAGTTAGGAAAATCTAAATACATGTCATTATAAAATTATAAAATCAATTATAACTTGAATCGATTTAATTTTAAGCAACTTGATTTTAAGCAATTTAATACAATCAAATTTCATGCTTCTAACAAAATGCTCAGCACTTCACACGCATGCGTAGATAGGGTTGATAATGAGTCATGTTCGAACTAATTTGCCTCAATTTAAATTAAAATATTTCAAGTTTAAGTCAAATTTAATTTTTGTTAATTAAAATCTAATCACTTTCAAATTTGATTTCGAGTTGAATTTAGATTAATTTTTAATCTTACTTTTTGTTTAAAAAATTATTTTGTATGTAATATATATTATATGTTTTTAAATTAAATTTATATAAATTTTATATTTATTTATACATAAATCATTTTAATATAGACTTTACATCTCTATAATATATATTTTATATAACATATTTGAGTATCATAATATTTTAAAATACATCTAAAAGATCTATATATATATATATATATATATATATATATATATATATAATTGTATAGATATCAAATTAGTTACAATTTAAAATTAAATTATTTTAAAAGAATAGACTTTAAGTCATAAAAAAATTAGGTAGAATTTAAACTAAATAAAATATGAGCAAATTTTGACTCAACTTTTGAGTTTCAAGTATTATGCTCACATAAATGTAGGTTTTTTTTTTAGCGCATTTCCTTTTGTGCTGAGAATGTAAGATTTTTTTTTTGGGAAAAAATTTACATTTGTTACTTTAAAGAATTGTTTTTGCAAATAACACTCTTAACTCAAATATTTATATGTAGCACCTCTTAAGTCTAATATTTACATATCGTACCTCCAAACAGAAATTAGAATGAAGATATTGCTTGTAAATTTATATTTAAAATAGGTTAGAATATGGTGCTCTTTATAAATTCATATTTAAAATATAAAGCTGTTATTTATAAATATTGAATTTAAGGGTCGTTAGTTGTAAATATTTAATTTAGTAGGAGTTGTTTGTAAAAAAAATAATTTTAGAGATAATAGATGTAATTTTTTTTTTAATGAAAACGCGTGGTAAGATTGTGGATACAAGAGACATGTGAAACATCAAATGAAAGGTCTGAGTTAGTCATTACATCAAATATTTCATCAAATATCCCCATGGGCATATTTGTCATTACAGTGAGCGATGTGAACATCAACATACCTTCAGGGTCAAAGGCCAGCCAACACGCTACCACATCTTCCGTGGGGTCAACAGCGAAGTCTGTGAACGGCTCTTCCATTGGTCAACTCAGTAGACCTTTTGCGAATATGCACTGCAATCGACCTCGTGTTTTTTAAGCATAACATAATAAAAACATAAAAGAATAATTACTTACATGTCATATAATTTAGTTTTATTTATATTTTATCCATCCATTCTTAGTTAATTACGCTATACACACTCAAAATATTATAAAATCTTACATACACATATTTTAACTTATTTTTATTATAATGAGTAATCATAATTTTTCAATAACCTAATTATAATTAGATTATAAAAAATTTGGGCCATTCATCATATTATTTTAAGGATATTTAAATATATTTTAAGTGAAAATCTTAAAATCTTAATGTTTAGGTGTCGGCAAAGGAAGGAGACATCCGCGACGTAAATTGATTTTAGGACAAATCAACGCTTTAGTGTGATATTGAGGAAAAGAAAAAATATGTACTATTAAGAGTAAAAATATAATTTTAATAATTTACTAACAGAATTTTTTTTTCAAATAAATTTTGATTAAGTTTTAACTCAAATGTGTGTATGTAAGATTTTGTAATGTTTTGAGTGTGTATAGCATAATTAACTAAGAATGAATGAGTAAGACATAAATAAAATTAAATTATGTGATATATAGATAATTATCTCAAATATAAAATAACGCTTGTGTGAAAATTCTTATAAAGAAAATAAAGATTACATGCAAAAAGGAGAAATAAAAATTATTACTTCATCAAATATGAACGAAAAAAAAAAAAGATTAATGGAGCGAGCTGATGAGAAATTTGTGCATAAGAAATAGGAACTCATTGTCGACATGTGAAAAATCAGAACCTTTTTTCATCTGTTTGACTAGGTATGAGAAAAGCTATTATGGGCTATCTTTATATTATTAATTGCTAACTATCAATACATGAGCAGCTTGCATATTAGGTAGCAATCACTAATTATTATCACCGCTTTATGAGTACTATACTCATTGGTCCTCTATGTTTGGGAATATCAATTGGCCGAATTTGTGTCAAGTTAAACAAAATTTATATCCGTCCTGCTATCTATTAAACATTACTCATAATCATCACATATATGTTTCTACCTCGCTCCGCTTCTCCCAAAACATGTACTTGCCCAACCTGAAATCCATAGGACCATAAGTAATGATTTGCTCGAAGTTAAATGAAAAAATAATACTTATTCAAATATTTTTAGCACTAGGATTTTATAATTTTATTCAACTAATAATGGCTTACGGACGGGGTGGGTATAATTGCGTTATGCCAAAACTTGACTCGTTCTTTGGTGGGTCAAGGTAGTTTGTAGATCACAAGCACATTGTGACCCATATTCATCCCGCTTGATAAACAATTATCATCTATATCTACATTCTCTAGGTAAATGCATGAAAATACTTATTAGATATCAATAAAAATCTTGGTTGAGGTGGAAAATGAGCGGCAAAATTGGTAGAGTGGCAAATGATGCTTTCTTTGAGAAAGGCAATCTCTTGGTTAAAAGTGAAATTTCTAGACATGTCAAGGAGCACTAAACAGAGAATTTGTCTATTCAATAAGGAGACCTAGCCACACATCAGTCATCGGTTTACTGCCCATGCTACTCAGAAATGTGGGTGATACATGAATAACTGAGAATAATTGTGTCTAATATGGTGTTAACAATTATAATCATTTATATTACATTACAAAAATATACCCCAAATTTAATAAATTATAGGAAAGCAATAAGTAAATGACTAAAATATAAGAATATTAAGCTACCACTGCTACAATAAATTTGCAATTTAACAAAGGTAATATATTCCTGTTAGTATAATAAATTACCCTTGTTAATCACATTTAATAAAGTTAAAAATTCCTTATCAAGCCTCTTATTAAGTAAAATTTGATAATGACAAGGAACTATTTATCCCCTTTTATTTATATTTTGTACTAAGAAAATCATATCTTTGTTAAAATTATTTATAGTTAATAAGAGTATATGTATATTTAGCAAGAAAAAATTACCTTATAATAATTACAAATAATATAAAAAATAACAAAAATAAATCTCCTTGCCACTAGAGAAATTTTAGCAATAATAATATCTAATTATTATTTAATAGAATTTTGGCAATAAATAGTTTCTTATATACATACATACATACATATATATATATATACATACATATATATATATATATATATATATATATATATATATATATATTTTAAAGTATTTTATAATTTCTTAACAATTATAAAAAACTTGTCATCATAAAACATAAATTTTGACAAACACAAAATAGTAAGTTACGGCTCTCATAAAATTTTCAATTATATTAATATAAAAATAATAAAAATGATAAGTGCATAATATAATTTCTTTTGTTTAACTTGATCACAGAAAATTTAAACTACATTCTCACTTGCAAACCCAAAAGGGAATGAATTGGATGTTATCAAAATTTTAAATTTTAATTAATATTAATTAAAAATTTAAAGTTCTTTTTTGGCTATCAACTATTATGAGGCCTTCGTTATTTTTAAATAAGAGCAAGCAACTTTTTAGCAAGGACAATCAAGCGTTGAGCATCACTTGCAAGAGAATAAGTAAACTAATATATACTTATGATATATATACGTATGTATTAATCTATTAATATATAAAATGCAAAGTGTGTATACAAGTACAGTCTTTCATTTTTTTCTATTAGTTATATATATATATATATATATATATATATATATATATAT
>JAEMOT010001088.1:339274-357469 GCA_019297695.1 Apostasia ramifera | reverse complement strand
TCCTACCCAAAAGTCAAAGGCGCGCCGTTCCTCTTCCATCCCGCTGCTCGTCTTCCTCCTCGTCCGCGCCATCCCCCGAGCCTATCGACGATGACACGGTTGAGCTTCCCCTGTTTCCGCTCCCTCTGGTCCTCTTCCCCGGGGCCATACTCCCGCTTCAGATCTTCGAGTTCCGGTACCGCATCATGATGCATACGCTCCTCCAGACTGACCACCGCTTCGGCGTCATCTTCTCCGACGGCGGCGCCGTCGCCCCCGTCGGCTGCGTCGGCGAGGTCGTCAAGTACGAGCATCTAGTTGATGATCGTTTCTTCCTCATCTGCAAGGGCCAGGAGCGCTTCCGCGTCCTCCGCATCACCCGCACCCGCCCCTACCTCGTCGCCCGCGTCGCCTGGCTCGAGGACCGCCCCTCGCCGCCGACCTCTATCTCCTCCGGCGAAGGCGAGGACCTCGAGAGCCTCGCGGTCGAGGTCGAGAACTATATGCGAGACGTCATCCGGATCTCCAACCGGCTTAACGGGAAGGAGCCCAAGGAGGACGGGGAGGCAATGGACCTGCGGCGGAATTTGTTCCCCACGCCCTTCTCCTTCTTCGTTGGCAGCACGTTCGAGGGGGCGCCGAGGGAGCAGCAGGCGTTGCTGGAGCTGGAGGACACGGCCGCGAGACTCCGGCGGGAGAGGGAGACTTTGAGGAACACGCTCAACTACCTCACTGCTGCATCCGCTGTCAAGGACGCGTTCCCTTCTTCTCCGTCGTCCACATGAAACACTTTCAGCCATAAGAACAAACAGGTCACTGCCAGAGAAAGACATGCTTTGATCTTTCTTCTCTGTTTATAGTTTGTGTAAATTTTAGCGGTAGTGTATGACAAACAGTGCGTTTTCTGAAGGAAAATAAGCGTCATATAGTGTTCGACTGAATGCCTGTATTAGATGAATGAAAGCTTCTTTCACATTCAACTGGAGCTGATTCAGTTGAAAAGTACCTCAATGCTAGCTAACGTTAGAATCATTCAGCAGATCATAGGAAATATGTGAGATAAATATACCTGTTAGGCTATTAGCAAGAGGCAAAACAGAAATTTGAAATTTATAGAGCCTAAAAGAAGACACCTTTCAAGTTCAGAAATCTCGATACTCAGAGGTTCACTCCATGGCATGGTGTTCTCAAGTGTGATTCTGCAAATAATAAGGCTGTAGATGACAGATGCCTGGTTTGAGAAATTGTCAGAAATACAAATATTCTGGTCTACATCTGGAACGGAAGTTTAACCTAGACAACTAAAAAGCCAAAAACTTTTTAACATCAAGTTCAGCATATAAGAATACAACTAATGTTCTAGGATCTTACACTTTCTGCACATCCAATAAGGAAAAGCTGTGAACTAATCTCATGTATACCAATAATCCTCACCTCACACAAAAATCTCCAATAAATCAAGCATCAACCCTCAATTACCAATAATCCGGGGCAGGCGGCTGGCTCCTCAGAAATGGTGCATTTAGCTATCATGCATGAACGAAAGGCAACAGTATTAAGGTTTGAGAATTGAGATTTGAGCAAGAAGCAGCATGAATTGCAGGTCAAAGGAAAAGTTCATTTGTTGTGTAGACTACCACAGCTGTAAGTAGCAGTGTTAGCTTTATGAAAGAGAGAATTTTAGCTGCCCAATTCTCCAACAGTATGCATTATGATTGCATCAATTATGAAGTTTGAGAGCGTGAGAACACATCTACCATCTTGCTGTATATTTTGCATTTTGTGGATAAAATGAGCTTAGAAGTTTTATCTTTTCTTGTCATGGTATGCTAACTTAACGGTTGAGATTTAATATTTCCATATGCACGCACCTAAAGCTTGCTAATGGAGTTTGCGTTTTATGTAATATATTTACGTTACATAAACATTATACGTATGGAAATGCTACTAGACTACTTATAATACATTCCATTCTGAACTTTTAACATTTTTTTTCTGAAAATATTTGTTTCCGCTCTATTTCTAGAGTTGAAATTCAGGAAAGAGTGTATCCTACAAAACATTTGGAAATTTGGAAAGCCCAGTGTCTTGCATCAATTTTTCTGCCTATTGACTATCCTTAAATCACCCAAGCCACATTTTGTTGTGGATTAATCCATGTGAGAAAGAAAGATGGAGGAAGTTTGATGAGGAATCAAAGAGAAACTCGTTAAAAATTCAAAGGACTTGTTGAAGAACAATGTTTTCGAAAAAATTTGAGGTTTTGAAAACTTTGATGAAAATTCGGGTTTGGGTCTTTGCATGAGAAGGAAATTGTGATAAGAGAAACTTTAACAGTCAAGACAAAGTTTGATAAATCTCATGTGAGCGTAAGAATCAAAGGCGACTAATTCTTGATGAGTTAGTTACTCCCTCTTTTCACAATAAAATTGTCACTTGTAATTCTTGAGCCACCTGTTGCTATTATTGTAGTTATTGGTATTGATTGCCACCTATATGAGAGTGAGAGTGATGATGAATGAGTAAGACTATTGTGAAAGATTCGTAGCGAGAGCACTCCAAAAGATTAGTGCTAGCACTGATGTTTAGTTGTGAAGTCCAAAAATAAGATATAACGGAAGACAATTGGCCACCCAAAAGGAGTTTGTTCCTTTTGAAGTCATAGCATAGATGAAGAAGAATAGTGGAGAAATCTAGCGACTTAGAGGTCTGCATGGAAGCTAAATCACTTTTTTTCTCCGCCACTTGTCTATTTTGTTGCAATTGTGAGAGATTGTTCTCACATTAAAACTCTACAAGAAGGAATCTATTGTTATCTTCTTCAAGTTGTACAATATTTCAATTAGAGGAGTTTTTTTGAAGTTTGACCTAGTCAAAAAATTATCACCAACATCTTGTAGAGTTCTTCAACAAGCGTGATCTTTAACAAGGCGGGATCAAAGTTTTGGTCTTCTAAAGTTTTGCAATAAGTGGTACCAAAGAGCCCAATTGCTGTACAACTTAGAGAAAAATGGACTTTAGTGCCAACGAATATAGATATGCTCAACGACAAGAAGTGTGGCATTTAAAAATATAGATTTTGGAATGTTTTAGTGTGGAAGAATTTACAAAGAGTTGTACTAAGTGCAGAAAAGATAACTAAGATAAAAGCTGAAGAGTGGAATAGGTTGGGAAAAAAAATCTCTTGACATCGTGTTTCACTAAGAGTTTGTATCTTTTGAAGTTTCTATGTAGTTGAGGAAGAATAGCAGATAAATTAGTCTTTTGCTAGCCACCTGGAGCTCTATGAGGTAATGAAATCAAACCACTCTTACACTTAGCTAGTTGTCTATCTCATGGAGATAGTGAGAGGTTGTTCTCACGTTGAAACTCTATAAAAAGCATTTCAATAAAATCTCTTGACTTGAACAGTCGAAGGAGTTTCCCAAAGTTTAGACCTTTGGTGTTGTCGAAATTTCGTGGAGTGTGAACTTCCACAATATCATATCTAACAAAGGTTTTCCAACACATTTCAGGTTTTGGGTGTGTGCTAACGGCATTAAACGCCAGCAAATGGAGATCACGTGGTTATATTGGTAACGCTAGTTGTTTGTTGCAGATCACATACTCGTAGTACACTGATCTTTTGCTTGAAATGTAAGCTTTTCAGTTAGCAGCATTCACGTTAAACAGAGCGAAATCAAACAATGGAAATAATCTAAAACGTTAATCTCTTCATGCTATTCCTAATAAGCTTTTTCTTTTTCTTTTTGATTAGATCTCCATGCTATTTCTACCTTAAGTTAAAACATAGGTAATGAAGCTCCAAGATGCATTAAATTCTCTATTACAGAATAAATTGCCACTTACTGTCGGTGAAGTGCGGGAATCGGTCTTAAATCCTGACAGTGGTAGCGTTCACAAAAGCGAGGGAGAGGAGGACATTGCCGTCTGAGGAATTTTGTCGAACAGCTGTCGTGCTTGACTGTTGTTTGCCATGGTTCACGAAGGAGGATAAGGCGTCGACATGGTTGGTGAGGCGTGGATCTGGCGAAAGAGTAGAAGGACGGTAAGGCCAGTAAGAAGGTGGGGCGACCGGCGCTAGGAAGGGAACTGACGACGGCTTGCGGTGAATAAAATGGATGAGGGCCGTGGATGGAGCGGAGATGAATCTCGCTAGAACATCGTCGGAGAAGGGACCGCGTCCATGCCGGCGTTTCACCGTCGCGTGGCGCAGCTGCCAATCTCGCCATTGCCCCTCCGTGTCACTGAAATGACCTCAGCTGGCCGGGCCTTCCCAGATCAGCGTGGACCGAATATTGCTGTGCCGGTTAGAATTTGTTTGTGTGGGGGGGGGGGATAGTGGGTACATATATATATATATATATATATCTATACAATACATAAAAAGAGTGAGTTTAAAAAAAAAAATCATCTGTATTTTTTTAATTTAAAAATTTTTGAAAAAAAAACTGTAATTATATTTTTATCTCAACTTTTTAATCTCCTTACAAATAGATTTAAATTATTTATATTTAAATTTAAATTTTTTTCAATTTATCATCAAAAAAAAAAGCTAAAATTGTATTTTAGTCTAAACTTTTTCAACTCCTTATAAATAGATCTAAATTATTTATATTTAATTTTAATTTTTTTCAGATTATTAATCCAAATTATTTATATATAAGACCAAATTTTTTTTTCAAGTTATCATATTTATATTTAAGTCAAAAAAATTTATATTTAAATCCAAAAAAATTAAAATTATATTTTGGAGTCAACTTTTTCACCTCCTTACAAATAAGTCCAAATTATATATATTTAATTTCAATTTTTTTTTCAAGTTATTAGAGCACTAAATTAATAAATTTTATTTTTTATTTTATGAAAAAAAAATTGTCTTATCTTAAATTGCATTTTTAACTTAACTTTTTTATCTCCTTACGAATAAATCTAAATTATTTATATTTATTTTTTTTTCCTTCAGGTTATCAGAACATTGAATTAATGAACTTTATTTTATAAAAATAAATGATTTTCGAACTAGAATAAATAATTTTGGATATATTTATATGAATATAAAAATTAGGGAATTAAATTATAATTTTTTATATATAAAAAAAATAGGTAAGGATGGGCTGCCAATTGCAGCAGCCAGCAGCCACTGCCCAAGCCTCCCTCTGCTACGTGAAAAGAAAAGAAAAAAAAAATAAAAGAGAGACGAATCAGCTGAAATTGTATTTGGTCTTAACTTTTTCACCTGCTTACAAATATTTTCAAATTATTTATATTTAATTTCTTTTTTTTTCAAGTTATCAAAGTATTGAATTAATGAATTTTATTTTTTATTTTATGAAAATGAATGATTTTAGGCCTAAAATAAATAATTTTGGACCAATGTATACGGATATGAAAGTTGGGGATTAAATTATAATTTTTATATATAAAAAAAATGAATAAGAATGAGCTGCCAGCTGCCGACTGCAGTAGCCAACAGCTATGACCCAAGCCTCCCCTCTACCACATAAAAAGAAATAAAGAAAAAAAGGGAACAAAAATTAATGTTAATTGAAGCATAAAATAGATTACAATGTTACTGTTAATTTGTATGATTGATTATGAATATCTTATACTGATAATTTGTATTATTGATGAATTAGGAACGAAAAAAAATATTAAAATGACAGATAAAGATTTAATGTTGACAGAGAAATATAAGATTAAATTCGAAGAAAGAATTTAACACAAAGAAAAAGAAGAGTTGAAAGAGAATGAAAAATATCAAATGTATATTAAAGATTTACCTGCACCAATGTAGAATATACTAAAAGTACAACAGTATATGGGATTTGAAAAATTAGTAGAGAATTTAGAAATTGTAGCATGAAATTTGCTTGTAAATAAGACAAGGAAAAGCCTTAGAAGTAGAAAAATGATAATTAAAATATAATATGTAATATTGTAATATAATGATGATGTTTTGATTATACAGATGAATATTGCTGATTTATATTCCTTATGCTAAGTTAGAAATTAAAGAATAAAGATAAGTTATGACTTGTGGACTTAGAACAACCAAATGACAATGATAAAATATTTTAATATTTGTTAATAAATTCAAAAGAGTTTCTTGTTATGCTTATGTCTCTGCCTATACTCAAACTGTATGATATGACAATCTACCAAATTAAGAAAATGATTATCGAGATGTATAAACAACCTGCTAAAATTCCCCTTCGTCTACCAGAAGGTTAGGTAGGTTCCAATAAAACTCAAGAGGTTTGGCCAAGCAACGAATACAAGAGAAATTACAAGCTTCGTTCTCAATATTTCGTGGGAGAATCTCTTCTATATACTAATATTATATCGATGCTATAACTTAAACATCATGTCCGAGGTTGAGAAATATTGAACCAGCTGATCGACGTGTATCGTATCTGATATTATGGGTTGTAGCTTAATCATCATGATCGATGTTATGAAAAGCCGAACTAGCGGGTTCGAGGAGTATCGTATCGATGTTATGGGGGATGCTGTACTTTAAACATCGTGATTAATGTTCAGAAAGACCAAATCATCGAGATCGTGGACTATCATAACCGATATTATGGGCATGCTGTAGCTTACGCATCGTCACCTATGTTGAGATCAAAGAGGGCAAAGCTTTTGGGCCTGATGACTTTAATGCTCTCTTGAAGAATAGGAATGTTCAGAAAGGTCGAACCAGCGCATTGAGGATTATTGTATTCGATGTTATGGGGGATGCTGTAGCTTAAGTATCATGATCGATATTGAGAATGGCCAAACTAGAATCGAGGTATCGTATTCGATGTTATGGGCATGCTGTAGCTTAAGCATCGTGCCCGATATGAAAAAAGGGCGAATCAACGGGACTACGTGCAACGCACGTGATTTTACTGGTATATATAAAAGTTAAGGAGTAATATCCAAATTTTTATCAAAAAAAACAAAATTTTAAAATACTCTTTTATTTTCGCCCCTAAAAAAATTTTTAGTCCCCTTAAAATTAGATTTAAAAGTGTTCGGTTGAATATTATTTTAGTATTAATTATATAAATTAGATATTATCTTAATTATTAATTTTATAATTTTTATAAAATTATTTATAATAAATATTTTAGATAATATTAAATTAAATGTCTCTTTAAATATTTCATGTTAATCTTTTTGATTGAATCTGTGAGCATGATAAAAAATGTCAACTATTATATTTTTATGTAGATAATTACCTAAAACATACTTATGTTTTCTCCTCCCTGGATTAGGATTTTGAGAAGTCGTGATAAATGAATTGATTAATAGTGTTAGGAGTCTAATTTATTAAGTTATTCAGTAAATTATGAATTTAATTTACTTGATTAATTATATTGATCAATTTATTAATCATTTTATTAAGTTATATATTTTTTTTACTTAAAAAAATTTTGCACATTCTTCTTGTCTTCTGTCTGTCCCCCAATCTTGTCTATTATAATTAAAATTAATAACGAATCGAGTTTGATCGAATTTGTCTCAACTCAAACTGAAGGACTTTGAGTTCAAGTTAATTGTGATTCAAATTTGTGAAAATCTAATTGATTTTGAGTCAATTCGAGTTGAGTTGAGCCTAATTTTTCATTTTATTTTTTAATTTAAAAATTCATTTTTTCTTATAACAAATATTAAAAATCTGATTAACTTAAAAGACGTTAAAATTATGAAAAACTGAAAGTAATTAAATCATTGTTTATTTACAATGAATAATTAGTTAAAATTTTATGTAGTATTTTTTTCTATTTTGTTCGGAGGATTGTCTCAGGCAAATAGTTAATACCTTATTTGGTTCGAGCTTTTTTTTTAGACAAGAGAATAAAAATATTTTATTTTTTAAATTTAATAAGAAAAAAATTTATTTTAATATTAGAAAGTGTGTAAAATGTGAAATACTTTAAATTTTAATATCCGTATTTCTATTAGATATGAAATAAAATTAATTTTTATAGTTGAAATTTGTGTTAGGCAAAAGAATTAGCTCCACCCAAATGAGGCCTTAAAGTTGGTTTTAAAAGATAAAAAATTGAAATTATTAACAAGTCCTATTTAATTTTGTAATAAATAAACTAAGTTTCAATTATAATAAATTATCTTTTGTAAATAAATTAACTAATCTTTATTTGTAATAAATTTTTGATATAGAATATGTAAGGCTTTGTTTGAAAACAATTCATGAAAAGGCAAATAAATATTTTATTAATATTTAAAATATTTTATTAATATTTTATTAATATTTTAAATTTTTTATCAATTTTAATAATTTTATTTTGCATTCATTTTATGCTTTTTAATATTAAAATATATTTTTTTATTAATTTTATAAAATAAAATATTTTTTCTTTATTCAAAAATAACTTGTAGCCGAACAATGCTAAAAGATAATTAAAACAGAATATTATCTGCCTTTTAATTCAAGGTAGATTAATAAATTGTAGGAGTAATTACATTTGAGTCTCCGAGAAAGATTCTCATATTTCACCTAAATTTTTTTTAGCTTAAAAATTATTATATGTAGGTATTTTTTTGACATATTCTATCAACTTTAATTATTAAATTATATTATTTAAAAATATTAAAGTATTTATAATTATTATGATAATAAGAAGTGAAAAAGTTATGCTTGCAAAAGTTATTCTAAATATTGGATTGCTGAGGGAGATCGCAACACATCCTTTTTTTCACCGAATGGCTACTCAACGTAAGAAAGGGAACCACATTTCTTACCTACTGGATGACAAGCTGCAGAAAGTGGAGACGGATCAAGCTATGATGTCGCTCCTTTATTATCATTTTGTCTCTAAATGGCAACCTGTTTTGGCTCAAGGCTGCTCTACTCCATTCCCAGCACCCCGTGCCCTTATTTCCTCTGCGCAAAGTTCATCTCTTATTAAGCCAGTTTCTCTTGAAGAAATTTATGTTGCAGCTCATTCCCTTGCATCTAATCGGGCACCAGGTATTGATGGCATAATGGGTTCCTTTGTTAAAGGATTTTGGTCTATTACTCACACTGATTTCTGCGTGGCTATTTCCAAATTCTTTGAGACGGGTATCATGCCACTCCAATGGAAGGATACTCTTGTTGTTTTGTTGCCAAAGGTTCAAAATGCTCATTATCCCCACTATTTTTGGCCAATTAGTCTGTGCACTATTGCCTATAAAATTGTTGCAAAAATTCTAGTTAATCGGATGAAAGAGATCCTCGGACCCCTCGTTGCCAAGGAGCAAGCAGCCTTTGTTCCTGACCGCAATATTGCTGATAATTGTATTCTTGCACAAGAAGTTATGCATCGGTTTCGTACCTCTCCTTCTACTTTTGGTTTAATGGCCCTGAAAATTGACATGGAGCAGGCTTATGATCGTATGCGTTGGGATTTCTTAGTCTCAATGCTTCAACATTTCAATTTTCCTACGGCTTGGACTAATTGGATTATTGCTTGCATTTCAGGTCCACATTTTGCATTTATGTTTAATGGACATAGATCACCGTAGATCAAGGCTACCTGTGGCTTTCGTCAAGGCTGTCCACTCTCTCCTTATCTGTTTATTTTATGCTCGGAGCTGCTATCTTTACATATTCAGGAAGCTATGGCTGTCCATGCTCTTCATAGCATTCAACTCTCTTCCAATGGCCCTTTTCTCACCCACTTACTGTATGCTGATGATATACTTATCTTTGCACCTGCTTCTCACAAGGTTGTCATGGTCATCAAGCATACTTTGCTTTCATATTGTGAAGTTTCTGGCCAGCAAATAAATCGTGCCAAGTCATCCATTATGTTCAGCCAGAAAACGTGGAGTTCCCACAGGCGTATGCTTGTCAATAAATTAGGCTTTCATCAGCTACGTCTTGGTAAGTATTTGAGCATACCCCTTCTCTTTCGCAGGCCTGCCAAGGATGATTTCAATGGCCTTCTTTCTAAGGTTCGTTCCCAGATCTCTCTTTGGGGTGTTCGGTTCCTATCTTTTGCTGGGCGGTTAACTCTGATTAACAGTGTTTTATCTTCACTTCCTGTTTACTCTATCTCCCACACTTATGTGCCACATTTTGTCTTATCGGATATTGAGAAGATTTTACGTCATTTTCTTTGGGCTGGTAGCTCCTCTCAACATAGGCTTCATTATGTTAATTGGGACACGGTTGCTCAACCGAAATGTGCTGGTGGTTTGGGAATTCATTTCTTCTCACCTTGGCGTAAGGTTTTGATTGCGAAACTAGCAGGGCAATACTACAGCAAACATCAATCATTATGGGTTTCTTGTTTCAAGCTAAGTATGGAGGCCGGGATCCCATTTTCTCTACTAAAAGAGGTGACTCTTATATGTGGTGTCTATTATGTCATTCTAGTGATCTGGTTCTAGATAACATGAAAGTGAAAATTGGTTCTGGTCTGTCCTGCGCTGCCTTCACTGACCCGTGGATCAGCACCATTCCTCTCAATCGTTGGCCAACCTTCATTAATGTTCTGTTGGATTTACCTCCTCAGGTTTCAGATTTCTTCCACAATGACCAGTGGAATGAGCGTACACTCCTGCAGCATTTTGGTGCCCCACTTGTTCAGCGGATTGTTCGCTTACTGCGCCTCCCAACTTCCACCCCTAATTCCTGGGTATGGCAAACTACGGAAACTCTACGCATTCCTACCTCCAAGGTGTATAATGAGTTATTTCCATCTTCGCACTCCTCTATTACTTGGATCTGGAAATTGCGTTGCCAACCCAGGTATCAAACCTTCTTATGGCGCTTGTATTTTGATTCCCTCCCAACCTTTGCTTGGCTTAATTCCAGAAAGCTCTCGGTGATCACAGACTGTCCTTGGGGTTGTGCTATCCGTGAGGACATTGATCATACTTTTTGTAATTGCCCCTTTGCGAAAAATGTATTTGCATACCTTGGTCACATCTCCAGGTCTCCCTCCCCACTATCTTCGGCGTTTGATTCAGCATCTATGCCATCAACTACTCAACACTTGCTTCGGTATATGGCTACATCTCTTAAGCGTAACCGCAATTGTCTCATCACGCATTGCCTGGCTGCAGCCCTTTACTTAATCTGGCAAGCACGGAACAACAAAGTCCATGGCCAGCCTTTTCAGTCTCCTCGCGTCATTGCACTTCAATCTCTTTCACAGCACACCACGATTAATTTTCCAAACTCTGAGAACTGGGATTCCACCAGCCTTCCCGGCTGCTTTCACCCCACTTCATCTTGGAATCCCCCACCTCAGCATTGGTTGAAAATTAACTTTGATGGTGCTGTCCGACAAGGGATTGCGGCTGTTAGAGCTATCATTCGGAATTTTGAAGGTCAGTTCCTGGGTGCTAAAGGCTCTTATTTATCTATACAGGCTACTGATATTGCAAAACTACATGCTGCTCTCGTTGCTGTGGAGTTAGCCAAACCGTGGATTGGCAGAGTTCAAAGAGTATGGCTTGAAGGCGATTCCCAGAGGATTGTTCTACAGCTTCAAGAAGCCCTCTATGGCACGCAGCAGCCCTCCCAGCGGAACTTTCGGATGCTATTCACATTTTGCTCTCTTTTCAATTTTGTAAAATATCTCGTGTATACAGGCAAGCCAATATGGCCGCCGACTATATCGCTTCCTTTGCTCTTTCCTCAGATGTTAGTTGAGAGTGGAATACGTCCCTCCCTTCTGATTTTTGTGCAATCCTCCTTAAGAATTGCTTGTCCTGTATTTGATACTTTGTTTTTATTGCTTTAATGCATAGGCTACGGCCGACCTTCAAAAAAAAAAAAAAAATTATTCTAAATATTCGAACGTAAATTTTAAAAATAAAATATAACTTAATAGTTAAATTTAATGTAATTCATGAAAAAAAATTCAACTAACAGTTTGGTATTCGATTCGTTAAGTGATTGTTCATATTTAATTTGTCAATATTAACAAATAAATTTGAATAAAATTTTAAAAAATTAATTAGTAATTTAATAGTTTGAATATACTAATATTAACTTGTTAATATTCATATACAATTTATATAAAGTTTTTGAATTATTAATAAGAAAAATTTTCACGTATCAACAAATTTGTTTATAATTTTCATCTTTATGTATATGCGCTCGTGTATTCACGAATAATTTAAATCAATCTCAAACATATCTTTTCGTTTGCGAATCAAACTTGAATAAGCTCAAGTTCAAGCACAATTTTAATAACTAAATTGGGTCTTTATGGCTCTGTTTGGCAACTGGCTAAAAAAATAACTTATTTTAGTTATAACTATAATTTTAAATTTATTTTAAAAATTAATTTATATCACTCCTACATAAATTTAATATTAAACAATCACTTTATTTCACATTTAATATAATTTTTAATACAATTAACTCACTTTATTTACATTATACATATTTTTTTTAAATTTTTAATTTTTTTTTTCAAATTACTTTTTTTTCCTCTAATCAAATAGAACTTTAGAGAAAAGTATTTGATCAGTTTGGTTTATTTACAAATTTAATTTTGTGAATATATGCAGTGGAATAGAAGGTTAATTAACCCTAATTTTTTTTTTGATAAAAGCTAAATTGTAAGTTTTCATTAGAAAGTTGTTATGATTCTAATAAATTTTAATTTATTTTTTGCTGAATTTTAATATTAAAGTCTATTTATTTGTAAGATTAAATTTAATAAAATTAAAATTAAATTTAAATAAAAATATTATTTTATTAAAAAGTATAAATGATGTGAAATAAAATTAATTATTATGTTGGAATATGTAAAGAATGTGATATAAAATTAGTTATTATTTTAATAATATCTATAAAATATGTAATAAAATTAATTTTTAATATTAAATTTTATATATAATATAATATAATAAATTAAAATTAAATTAAGTTAAAAACAAACAAACGGGTCAAAAATAATAATCAAACCAAAGGAACTGGCCCTAATTTCCCCCTCTCGCAGCGGCTAGTTGTCTTCTTCCCTCGCTCCCCGCCTACCTGTAGATCGATCTCATCGGGCAGATCCATCGATTCTGGTGTAGCAGTGAAGTTATGCTAGACAGCTATTCCATATTCTTCTCCAGCATAATCTTTGCCGCGAGATCCGCCGCCGTTCGGCCGCCGGTGACCGTCGCTGATCCTTGGGACATACTTCTCCCTCTGGCTTGGTACGTCTCTGCTTACTCCATTCTTCGTACATAACTCCTAATTGTACTTTGATCGATGCCATAGATGAGAGAGAAGATGGAGTGTGGGCTTTGACAAAAGTAGGGCGACAGAGAGGTCTCCTCCAATGGTCCGCAAGCGAAACCCTAACGCGCGGACATCCCGCCCTGCGCTTTCATCGACGGCCAATGGCTCCATCCTGGCGGAGGAACCACAGCTCGTGTCGGCGGCAGACTTGGCTGCCGTGAAGGCGGAGTGCGAGCGGGCGTTGACGGCTTTTCGTCGGGGGAATCACACCAAAGCTCTGCGCCTTATGAAGGAGGCGTGCCAACACTACGATTCTTCCGCGCTCCTCCATCGCGTCCACAGCACCATCTTCTTTAAGGTTGCTTCCATCCTCGATGACCCAAGCACCAAGCTTCGTCACATGCGCAGTGCCATCGACTCCGCCCGCCGTGCTGTTACGCTCTCTCCAAACTCGATCGAGTTTGCTCACTTCTACGCAAACTTGCTCTTTGAGGCCGCCAGTGACAGCAGTGCTTACGAAGAAGTCGCTCAGGTGTGTGAGCGGGCGCTCGCCATTGTGGACCCGGTCGATCCCGCCAAGGAGAGCCTGCAGGAGGAAAGCCAGCAGAAGCTCACTTCGTCGGAGGCTCGTATAACCCACGTAGAGCAGGAGCTTCGCTCTCTACTTCAGAAGTCCAACATCGCATCTCTTTCTACCTGGGTGAAGTGCGTTGGCAATGGATCAGGGCGAGATGAGAACATTAGATTGATACCGATGCGCCGCATAACTGAGGACCCCATGGAAGTCAGGCTTGTTCAAGTCCGCCGCCCCAATGAAATCAAGAAGGCCACTAAGACCCCTGAGGAGCGTCGCAAAGAGATCGAAGTACGTGTAGCTGCTGCTATGGTGCTCCAGCACAAGTCAAATTCTTCTGCTGTCTCTGAGGATGATATGCGGAGCAGTGAGCCTCCCTCCTCCTCTGGCAGTCGTGACCGTCGCAGGTTGAACAGCTCTAGAAAGCTCTCATCATCTGCTGAGCGGATACAACAGGTACGTTCACATTGGAACTCCATGAGCATTGATGAGAGAATTGGATTCCTCTCGGTGAATGTTGCGGATCTAAAACAACACTTGGCCCTATCGTTCAAAGATAAGCTTGCATCAGATATTTTGTCCGAAGCCCTTGATTTTTTTGGGTCCCATCGTTCTTGGAAATACCGGGTTTGCTGCCGCTGCGATCAAAAATTTGCAGATTGTGACGATCATGTACAGCATATCTTGCGGGAGCATGTGGGCTGCCTGTCCCCGAAGTTGCAATCTGTTCTGCCTCAAGAAGTTGATCGAGATTGGATTGACATGCTTCTTAACTGGTGCTGGAAACCTATCGATTCTGCTGCTGTTGTCAACATGCTAGAAGATGAAGTTGACAGTGAACATGTGGCTGTCAGGGATGAGGGCTCCAATGCTGGTAGCATAAAGGATAAGGAGTGCCCATCTGATTGCTGGATCTTGAATGATAATTTGGATTCGTCCAAGCATCCACAACTGGGGGAATCCCAGGAGAATGCTTGTGCTGTAGCAAACAAGAAGAAGGAGATTTCAACTTCCCTTAAGGATGCTTCTCAAAGATGGCCCTTGTCTGAAGATTCAGAAAGAGCCAAACTTCTGGAACGGATTCAGGGGATGTTTCAGTTGTTTATAAAGCACAAGAACCTTTCTGTTAGCCATCTAAACAAAGTCATACAACTTGCAATTGAAGAGATACAAAGCTTACCATCTGGCTCACTCTTACTGAACCATGCATTGAACCAGTCACCTATCTCCATTTGTTTATTAGGATCACAACAGCTTCGTAACGTGCTCAAATTCCTACAGGAATTATCTCATTCATGTGGATTAGCTAGATACTTAGATAAAGATAATACCTCTGGTGATACAGATCAGGCTGATCAAAGCTGTGCTGTTGTGTGTGGGCTCACTTTAGCTTCTGATTCAGCTAGTCTACACTTAGATAGCCATCTATTCCATGCAAAGAATGGTTCTGGATATTCTGTTGTATCCTCTGTCGATAATGGTATATGTAGCACGCTTGATGCAGATGCTGTTGTTTCCTGGTTATTTTCTGGTCCATCAATTGGGGAAGAATTATCTGCGTGGACACGAAGTAAAGAAGAGAAGTCACAACAGTGTGTAGATACTATTCTGATGCTTGAGAAGGAGGTTTACCTGTTGCAAACTCTTTGTGAGAGGAAGTGTGATCATTGTAGTTATGAGGAGGCTTTGTTGGAGGTGGAGAACATCTGTCTAGAAGAGTACAGGAAAAGGGATCCTTCTATGAAGTTTGCTCCCCAAAGTTATGAGGTTCTCCTGAGGAGGCGGCAGGAAGAGCTAAGTGAAAGGAAGAATGATGCAATTCACGTTGGCAAAAGATTTGAGTTAGATGCTATCTCCAATGTTCTCAAGGAAGCACGGGGATTGGGAATGTCTCAATTTGGGTACAGTGAATCTTTATCTGGGGTGACTTCTCATTTTTGTGAGTTGGAATGTGCTGATGATGATGATTGGAGAATGCATGACATGCAACAAGTTGACACCTGCATCGAATTAGCGATTCAGAGGCAAAGGGAACAATTATCTTTCGAGGTACATTGATTGATCATCATCATTGATGGTTAAGCAAAAGCTTCAAGCTTATTTTATGTTTGCTGGAGCATATTTTAAATTTGCTGGGATGGAAATATTCAATTTTACGTATATTCTGCATTTTTGTGACATGCAGCTCTGCAAGATTGATTCAAAGATATTGAGAAATGTGAATGACATGCAGCAGTTGGAACATAAGCTTGGCAATGCTTCTTCCTTTGATTATCAGACTATTACTATACCTCTTGTGAAGTGTTTCCTTAGGGTTGGTTGCATCCTGTCTGGCTATTTTGTTTTTAATTCCAAAACCTCAACTATTCAGCTAGGTATTTAAATATGGAGTTTTTCAATTGCCAGAAGCACTTGGAATCTTTGGTAGATAAAGCTGCAACCGAGAAGTCTGATGCTGCACGGGAAGCCTTTCTAGCTGAACTTGCGCTTAATGAGAAAAAAAATGTGAACATGTTTATTGATTCCAAACAAACTCACGAGAAGTCAAAGGATAAGAAAAAAGGCAAAGATTCCAGAAAAGCCAAAGACACGGAGGTTCTAGCATTTCTTTTCTTGCTTTAATTTGACATGCACATTCATACGGTTGTACTGATTTTAACGTTGGTTTCAGTCTGCAGGTTCTAAAGAGCATCTCCATGAAACTACAATAAATTGGTATATTTTCCTGTCTTTATATCACTTCATATACTATACTTGTTTGGAAGTCCTGATATCTTCTTCTAGGTTTGGCAATGATCTTTTTGTAAAGTACAATTGCTTTTGTTTAGTTGATAGTCTCATTTCTGTGTGGTAATGTGCTAGTTGTGCTTTGCCACTTTAATGGTTATGCTATGCCACTTCTAACCGGTTTGGTCTGTGTTTCTCATTTATCGTGCACATATATATGTATGAGTGTGTGCTCGAAGTTTGGTGCACTTTTACTCCACTTATTTGCTAATTTATTACCTACTTAATTGTAGGCATTCTCTTTGAGGCTTTTTTTTGCAGTTAATTATTTTAAATTTTGTCCTCTATCGTTATAAGAGGCTAAGCAATTAGAAATAGTTTAACAGTATTGGATATGACCGTCACTGTTGTCTATTTTAAAAATCATGCTTTTGTGCCATAGCCTGCATAGATGCAAACATTTGTTGTTTGATGGACTGAAAGTTTTTTTTTTGTTGATACTTGATGGGGCAAGTTAAGCAGTCTTTGTGACACCCTCATTTTTAAAGACTGTTTATCCATAAAATAAGGGGAGACTATCAGTCAGAATCACAGAACAGATTATAAGAAAAGACGTTTTTATTTTCATCTCAAAACAGGATTACAAAGGTTAAAACACACGCAGGTCACCCAGAGTAACCTTAGATTAGAAAACTGAAAGGTAAAGCACTTAAAGTGGTTAAGGATGACTATCAGTGGGTCCATACGGGATATAGGGAAACATCTTTCTTGGGATTTTGCAGTCTTCTCCTCGCAACAGATTATTTACCTGAAAATCAACAGTCAGTCACAAAGACCGAGTAAACAACCTTCACCTTACCTTAGGTCAGGTGAAGTTTTATAGCTCAAATTATCAACAGATGAGGATATCAGAATAACTTGTAATATCATCTTGTCAATATTATCACATATATACTATGCATAAATATTGATATGTATTCATTATATAATAAAGAGGGATCAGAACCACAGGTATTCGTCATCAGTGTGACATCAGATTAAACAGGTTCATCAGATACGTCACCAGTGTGACATCAGAATAACAGGATGCAGGTACGTCCCCCACACGACGCCACTCGTCCAGAAGGTGGTTCGTCAACCACCGGGATCCCAGCTTATCATATCATTGTATATCTCAGGATACATGGGTCCAGCTTAACCCAGTATAATATCTTGGCACAAAGCCCAACAGAATATTGGCACACAGCCAAACAGAGTATCAGCACAAAGCCAAACAGAATATGCAGAATATGCAGAGTATAGCTCACAGAATATAATTGATATCATTTTGTATATAGTCATGTTAATTTAATAATCACGATGTCCCAAGTTCAGTGAAAATCGCTTACCTGAACGAGAGACGGTAACTGTTTGCAGGCGGATGACGTGTGCCCTGATTAAGTTCAGTGAGAATAATTACTATTGCACTTAATAACTTAAAATATGACATAGGCCAAATAGGTCAGACAAGCCAAGTGGTTTAAACAGGTCAAATGGGTCGAACGGGTCGAACGGGTCGAACGGGTCAAACGGGTCAAACGGGTCAAACGGGTCAAACGGGTTGACTCGGATATAACGGGTTAACTTATAATTTTAATGGATCGACACGGGTTATCTTGGGTCAAACGAGTTAAATGGGTCGACACAGGTTAATCACCAATCAAATTGAGTTAACAAGAGAAAT
>JAEMOT010001088.1:296295-333956 GCA_019297695.1 Apostasia ramifera | reverse complement strand
TCAGAATAACAGGATGCAGGTACGTCCCCCACACGACGCCACGCGTCCAGAAGGTGGTTCGTCAACCACCGGGATCCCAGCTTATCATATCATTGTATATCTCAAGATACATGGGTCCAGTTTAACCCAGTATAATATCTTGGCACAAAGCCCAACAGAATATTGGCACACAGCCAAACAAAGTATCGACACAAAGCCAAACAGAATATGCAGAATATGCAGAGTATAGCTCACAGAATATAATTGATATCATTTTGTATATAGTCATGTTAATTTAATAATCACGATGTCCCAAGTTCAGTGAAAATCGCTTACCTGAACGAGAGACGGTAACTGTTTGCAGGCGGATGACGTGTGCCCTGATTAAGTTCAGTGAGAATAATTACTATTGCGCTTAATAATTTAAAATATGACATAGGCCAAATAGGTCAGACAAGCCAAGTGGTTTAAACAGGTCAAATGGGTCGAACGGGTCGAACGGGTCGACTCGGATATAACGGGTTAACTCATAATTTTAATGGGTCGACACGGGTTATCTTGGGTCAAATGAGTTAAATGGGTCGACACAGGTTAATCACCAATCAAATTGAGTTAACAAGAGAAATCACCGAATGAAATATAAACTTAATAAGACCAGAGTTCTTACCTAACAGAGTCTTGCCGCTGGGGGAAAGGTGCACCAAGATGAGCTCAAACTCAGAGGAGGTTTGGAGGTTGTGATTTTCTTTCTGAGGGTTCTGAGGCCTATTTATAGGGGGAGGTGAACTTATTAGGGCGGGACCGTCGGCGGTTAGTAGTTGGTGGTTGGGGAGATGACATTAATAGGGCGGGACTGTTGGTGGGTGAGAAGGTGGGAGAAAGTCAGAGGAGAAATAAATATATCTATATTTTATTCAAACTGTCTGCAGGGAATGTTTTATTTAACATAGCAATTATTTTGAAGTCCTCAGATGACATATGTACTTATATTAAATCCAGAAGAATATATATATTAACAGGTATTTATTTAAACGGATTATTACAGTCTTTATCTGGTAATTTGTTGATTAGGACGGGAATCTGCCAAGGCAGTCATAAGCGTGCAATCAAAAAGCAATATTACATACTTTGTGGAAAGGCTAGTTGGATGAGAAATAGTATGTGGTAATGAAGGGGAAAGGAGTTGGAGTATTGATGCTGAGTGTAGTATAAGCATAAGTATAAGATGTTAGTGTGAGACTGAGTAAGCACTTTATGGTTACTGTCATCACCCATAGGATATAAAGTTCACATTATTTTTTTTGCAAATAAGAAAAGAGATTTGTTTATCATCAGTTTATCACTTTATGCTGCTTTATTAAGGGAATAAATAAATTGTAAATTTTCTTATTTGGCTTTCAAATGCTAAAGGTTTTTGATTTGTTGCCAAAACCCCACTTCACCCCACTCCAGTGATCGCATGTTTATGGTGCTGTTTGCTTTCATGGAATCAAAATGCGGACGTTATGTAGTGAATGTACGAAATTGTTTCTAATATGACAATTTTCTGTATGCAAGATAAAGTGCTCCAGTACCCTCTCATGGAACATAACCCGTAACACAAATGAAACAAATATGTGAACTTTGCTGCAGTTACTTTATAGCGACAACTATATTTTTTTTATTTACAATTATATTGTTAATAAAGGTGCTGAAATTTTTTTAATTGCACGGCACTTTGTATCCGCTTTATTTTATTTTTTTCATCTTCCGAATAGTTCCTAAATGAAATATTTTTTGAATGAGTACCAATTTATTTCTAATTTAGCAGTGAAGGTCTTGCTGTAGAATATGAAGAAGTATGACAGTTAAAAGAGTGGAGAAGGTATCTTTCAATCAAATGCCATGCTGCTTTCTGTCCCTCTTCCCCCCACCCACTTTGTGGCTTTTTCCCATGTTTATGTAATTCCCACTGTTTGGTATTTCCAACCTCTTAGCACAAGTGTGTTAACCTTGGATTTCTGCATTTGTTTGTTTTTTCTTGTTTGTATTTGCATACTTTTTGCATTATCCTTACTTCAAATCAACATTTTAGAAGCTTTATTTTGCTTATGAGAGTTATCCCTCTTTTAAGGCATTTTCATAGATTTGTTGCAGTATAGTGGCTTTGCCTCTTCTTTACTTCTTATGCTCCCTACGCCTATTCCTTATTCTTCAATTACCTGTTATTTTGCCTTTTGATTGCACTTCCTTGCAGTGAGCTGACTGCTTCAAATGTTGATGATCCTGTGATTTCTGAGGCTCTAAAAACTAAAAATCATGTGACAGAAGATGAGGAGTTGTTTCGTAAGGAGCTTGAGGAAGAGGAAAGAAAGTTGGAGGAAACTTTAGAGTATCAAAGGCGGGTAGAAGATGAGGCAAAGCAAAAACATCTTGCAGAACAACACAGGAATGCTGTTGTCAATGGAGGCAAAACCTTCCAGGAATCGTGTGCTGTTGTTTCACATCTAAATGCTGATTCTGTTGTCCAGAAGGTGGCCTCAACGTATAATGGTCAGACATTGTTGCATGATAACGCCGATGCAGTTTGTTTGAAGGGAATTCAATTTGGAGATTTCTGTGCTGGAGTGACGACAAAGTATCATCAAAATGTTCAACATGAAAAACCTCCTATCCCCTGTGGTGAAGGAAATAAGTTGACAAGCCCACAGGCACAATGGTGCGTGAGTGACTATAGTAGCTGCCCTGAAACTGGTTTGGTTGAGATGAGAACCTTTGATAGGAGTGTTTCAAGAGCAAATAATTCTTGGGGTGTGAAAGTTAATGGTGTAGAAAGACCTGCATCTATTGGAATATCTTCTAAGCATGCTAATGCCCAGAAGACTAAGAAGACAAATAATCAGTCCCATTCAAGATTATATCAAGGTTTGATGACTTATTAATCTATTAGCAGGGAAATTACGTTGAAATCAAACCTCTTTTCTGGTTTAGAATAACTTGTGCGTCAATATATGTTTTCTAATACAATTTGAGTGTCACTAGACTGCTGTATAATCTTATGGAATTTACCAATGAGTCACAGAGGTTAAAAAGGTGCTCGCATGTGTCCATTTTTGTTGTTCTTTTGGAACAATTGGAATGTCATCAAAATTTTACTCTGTTCATCTATGCAAAGCTCTATGAGTTTCACCGGTGTGAGTCATAGAGGTCAAATTGTATCATATCATTTGGAGATCTCTATTTACTGATGTTTTTATCATTGAATAGTTTGATTGCTACTAGACTGCTGTGCATAATACTATTTGTAAACTGAGTTTTCCTGCTGAGTCATTTAGGCCAAACTGTCTGGTGCGTTAGTTATTTGATGTTGTTTTCTTTTAGCAGTAAATGATGAAATGAAGCCATTTAAGCCTGTGCATGTTGAGGATGATGATGAAAGGTTCCAGGAAGATCTTAAAAGAGCAGTACTCCAAAGTCTTGGTGTGTATTGAATTTCATATCTTCTCCTTCCAACCACAAAGCCCTCCACCTTTTTCCAAATAGGATAATCTTTTTATATTTTTCTCCTTTATTTTAATCGTCCAGTTTGCATTTAATGCTGTAGATGCTAACAATCCTTTGAATTATTCTTATTCTCCTGATGCATTATGGTATTGGGAGCAGATTTTTTTTTTTCGGTTTGATGCTATTGAATGACATCTTGTTATCTTTATTTCTCCCCCAGATTCTTTTCAAGCAGAGAGGAAGTTACCCTTAGCTCCTGTTATAAGATCACCACAACTAAGATCCTCGGAATCAGATACAACAAATCAGGAACTTTCTATTACAGTTAACAGCTTGGATGTTTATGGTACAGGTTTGAAAAATGCGGTAGGCGAATATAATTGTTTTCTGAATGTGATTATCCAGGTTAGTTCAATTGTACTTTCTAATGTTATAAATTCAAATTTTGGGATATGGTCATTAGATATGACCTTAACTAACTTCAAAAAAAAGAAAATTTAAATGTAGAGGAGAAATCCATATTGCTGATCCCAATTAATTTGGGATACATGTTTTGTCATTGTTGCTATCGTAAGTTAGAATGTATTTTCAATATAATACAAATAAAATTGGCTTCAACAGTGCTCTTTATTTTTGTCAAATTCTAGTCACTGTGGCACTTAAGGAGATTTCGAGATGAGTTTTTGATGACATCATCATTACATGCACATATTGGGAATCCTTGTGTTGTCTGTGCGCTGCTTGATATCTTTTTAGACCTGAGCAGAGCTAGTTTGGATGGACAAAGGGAACCTGTTGCACCTTCTTGTCTGAGGATAGCATTGCACAACTTGTACCCTGACAGCAATTTCTTCCAGGAGGTAGCTGCTTTATAAATTTTTCCATATACCTGTTTACTAAGTTAGGCTGCAGGTGTTTTTGGTTTGTGTCTACATGGTTTTTTGTACAAGATCCGATACCTTTGATTATATTGACAGGATGAGATGAACGATGCTTCTGAGGTACTAGAAGTAATCTTTGACTGTTTGCACAAATCATTCACTTCTTATGCTCAAACGGAATCAGAAGATGCTAATAGCATTGGCACTTGGGATTGTGCAAGTAATAAATGTATAGTACATAGTCTCTTCGGAATGGATATATTTGAACAGATGAACTGTTCTAGCTGTGGCTTGGAGTCAAGGCGCCTTAAATATACCTCATTTTTTCATAACATCAACGCTAATGCACTAAGAACCATGAAGGCATGTTATGCGTACTAACATTTCATACTTCAGTATAAATACAGGAAGATGTGGTCTATGAATTAATAATTTCTTCTTTCTATTTGTCTAGATCACTTCCGTTGGCACTTCATTTGATGAGCTTTTGAGAAATGTAGAAATGAATCATCAGTTGCCTTGTGATAAGGAGGCTGGTGGCTGTGGAAAACTAAATTCTATTTATCATATCCTCTCAGCTCCGCCACATGTTTTCACAGCAGGTAAATTTTCTGGCATTTTGATTCTTATGTCTCTTTGAGTGGGTTGGCTTGAGTAAGTGAAATTTAGTTTGATGCTAACCTAGACGTGGAAAAAGGCCTTGAGTTTGTGATGATACTTGTGATGAAAATTTTAGCCATGAGTTGGAAGTAATGGAGGTTAGGTAGATCTAAGCGCACCTTGGAATTTTCATGAACTATGTTAGCTGGAACTAACAGAAGCCATTTGCATCCTCGCTCTGTTCTCATCTGCTTATAAATTTAGATGTTTAAATTTGGTTCTTTTTGTTATCACAGTTTTGGGATGGCAGAATACCAATGAAAGTCTAGATGACATCTCTGCTACATTGAAGGCCATAACCAATGACGTAGACATTGGTGTACTATACTCTGGAGTAGATCTTGGAAGAAAACACTCCCTGGTTTCAGTGGTATGTGTAGATTCATTTTTACATCAAAAATGATTTGGTTAATAGCTCAAAATTTTTTTTTGAGATTTTTTTTTAACAATGGATACAATGTTAGCTTTATTTTGTTATCGAAGTTGGTATTGATGTTCACACAATGCATTGTATCTGTTATTATTTGTGTTTGTTTTTGTCCTAAGCCTCTTGGAATGGTGGTGGCAGTAATACTGCTACTGTTATAAGTGCATAGCTTTTGGATTTTTGAAATAGTAAAGGTGCATGCAAGTCTCACGTTTACTTAATTTCAGTTTTCATGTTAGGTTTTATTTTGTATCATAATTTTTGAAATGTAGCACTAGTGATTATACTTTTTGTAGGGGACAATACTTGATTTCATCAAATTAAAAGTAGGTGAAAATAAAGGTATTTGTATGGTAGTGGAAAATAAGTCCTGCATTTACACAAGATGCTCGCTTTTATTGCTTTTTGCAGTGTATGGTTACTTGTGGAGGAAACTATTCAACTTCAATGTCTTCCACTTTTATTGCCATTTGTCATTTTAGCAGAGATTTTATGGTTGGGATGCTTCAAGGTTTGAGCCTATTTTGATATTCCAATTTATTTATTAAATTCTTTATTGCCAGGTATGCTATTATGGCCAACATTATCATTGTTTTGCGTATGAGCATCCACAGTGGGTTTTGTATGATGACCAGACTGTCAAGGTAATCCTTTCCACCTAACATTAAAGAGATTCAAAAAGGGATAAAGTGACCTTTTGTAACTTACTTTAAATTAAATTACTGTTTTTTATGCATGTCTCAAAGGTTCTCATGTGAGGCTAGCAACTTAGGTTAGTCCTCATCATTAGGTGAGTGTAAACTTGACTAATGACGGGTACTCAACTGCCCCACCAAGCCTAAACCCTTTTGGGCGGGCCTAGGCAAAAATGAAAGGCCCGTACATAACTATTGGGCTTTTAAGCCCACACATAACTATTGGGCTTTTAAGCCCATACATCACTATCAAGGTTATAAGACAAAGACCTCTAAAGACTTAAGCTTAGCTTGGGCATTACTTTTGTGATGCAAAGCATCTACGATACCGTCTTCTCCGACGTTGACATCATTTTCATTAGGGCCTTTATTTTGGGTTCTCATATTTGGAGCTCGATTGTAAACTCTAGTTATCGTAGCTTTATTTTATTTATTTATTTCTTTTTTTTAATTTACATTTTATTTTATTTAAGTGATTTTGTAGTGAAGTTCTATGTATTTGAGTGCTTATTATTGTAGTAGTTGGCTAGAAATATTTGAATTTAAAATGTTTAAATTGATTGAAAAAAGAGGTAAAAGGAGCCGAAAAGAAGGCATTTGGACTTAAAAATCAAGAAACGTGGCCTTCTTGTGAAGGATGAGGGATATAGGGGACCAGCGAGCAATTTTCCCTTCATTTTGAACTCTCGGTCGAGTGATTTGAATGGGTGGCAATTTTGTAATTAAGAGAAGGGAGGAGGGTTAGCTCAGTCACTTCATGCACAAGAGTAAGAGCCCTAGCCGCCTGCCCTTTGATTGCTTGATCCAATGATCTTAAAGTTACTCACTACTCACTAGATTAAGTCCACCAAAGCATCCAGACTGCGCCATGTAGCGCGATCCTATAACACCTACCCTTTATAGCATGATCAATTCTCCAAATCTCAAGATTTGATGGTCTAGAGTGCGCAGAACTCGATTAAACTTATTTTTCGAATATTTAAACTCTGATTTGGACGAATTTGTGATGATTTTGCTTAGAATTTTGCAAAGAATGTAGATTTCATATTGTAGAAGCTTTGCTAGCATTTGGAGGAGATCCAACCTAACATCTGGCGAGAAAGAGGGGATCAGAATTATCAATATTTTAGGTTTGAGGTTTGGTCAAGGGGATCGGTTGCATGGTTTCAGTCCAATTATTTTTTCTTCTTTTTCTCTCTGTTTTCTTTACCTTCTCCATACTCTTTCCTTTTATTTCTCTGTTATGGCATATTTTTCTTTCTAGTTTGTTTTGTTTGGAACTTGATTGTTTCAAGTTGTCGTTAAACTTTTGTTATTTTTATTTTCTTACATTAGTATTGCTAAAAAAATATCTCAAAGCCAAAAGTCCAAAAAAGGAAAGTGTCTGATTGCTTTTGTTATTATTAGTTAGATTTGTTATATATTTGGATATTTAATTCGTTGCTCAATCGTTTTAATTTCTAATCTATTATTGAAATTTTTTATTTTTACATGTTAGTTATTTGTTTATGTGCATCATTTATAGCTGATCTTTACATATGCTCTACAATTTTCTTGTGTTGATATGTGAATGTTGAGATCATGTTTTAGAGAATAGAATTTATGAATATTTACGTGGAGATCTTTTTTGCATTATTTGTATTTAGAATATATTTTTCTTCCATTTTAGGCTCGACATAAACCCTCTTGAAACTTATAATTCATATGGCTTTTCTAATTTCTAAAACATTTACATGTAAGTTCAATGAGATTTCAAATGTCATCTCCTTAATGATAAATAAATATTAAATCTAGAAAATATGAGAGTCAACCCATAATTATTGGCCCTCAAAGTCCATCTAAAGCTAAATGCCTCAATTTATGATAAAATCGAGTATTTTCTCACTTTTGAAAATTTTTCGATTTGGCTTGCAAAAGGCAAAGCAAATCTCTTAAGAAATACTTAAGAAATATCTAATTTAAATGCCTACTAAAACTATATCGATTTTGCAAGAGTCTAAACTGCTAGGTTGGAGTTGTATCGGTAGTCGTTATAAGAAATTTAATATCTCAAATAAAACTATGACCTCCTAAATGACAACTAAAGGGATCATGCTCCTACAAGAGCTCAAACTCTAGGGTGGAATATATTTGATAAGCGTATCAAAGTATACAATATTTGAATATAGCCTATCATGCAAAATTATAATAGTAGTAAGCGTTGTATCTTGTTATATGACCAGTACTCTACCAAATTGGGCAATGACCCTCTAAGTGAATCTATCTTGCTTTTGCAAAAGTCTAAAGTGCAGGGATAAAAAATTGCATTGATTAACATATCGCGGTAGTAGGTACATAATTCCTCGAATGACATATCTTATCATGTAAAACTATTGTAGTGGTAGTTTTGTGTCTTGCTATGCTACTATTCCATTAAGAGAAATTATTCTATCCGGGCTGAGTTTCAACTCAACCCTTCAGGAGCCACTTAAATGGAGATATGTGGTAGACTGGGGCCCATGCAATTGCACAAAGAATGACAGAGTTAAGAGGCACTATTAATTATGTAGGCATAAAAAATAATTATTATATTGACATAGACAGCAATTTTTAAGGAGAAATTTTGCAACTTTTTATATCAAGTAAATGGTCAGTACCTCATAAATTCATGTTAAGTACGTAGCTCGTGGTGCTATGTATGCTGTTAATAATACTAAGTATTATTTGAATCATTGAATTATTATGTTAAAAGCTTTATAAAACATTCAAAAAAATGTAAAGATTTTGTATCTGATAATTAGTGTGTACCACATCATGCTAAATACATAGCTTGAACTGTTGCATATGCTGATAATAATGCTAAGTAGCGTGTGATTCATAAAATTATTATGTTGAAGAAGCTACAAAATATTTTAAAAAAATGTAAATATTTTATATCTAGAAATGGTGAGTGCCCTAAGAATTTATGTTGAGTATATTGCTCAAACTGCAGTGTACATTGTTAATAATACCAAGTATTGTGTTATTCATAAAATTATTATGTTTAAGGCTTCATTAATACTCCAAACAATGTCAATATTTCATATTTCCTAAGTGGTGAGTACCTCAAAAATTTATATTGAGTGCATAGTAAGTACTATGTGAATCATTTAACTATAATGTTCAATGTGCTTTGAAATGATGTAAAAATATTATTAGTTTATATCTAATTAATGGTGAGTACCTCATGAATTCATGTTGAGTACATGAATCAAATTGCTGTGTACACTAGTAATATTACTAACTACTATGATTCATTAAATTATTATATTAAAAATAATATAAAATAAAACTAAATTTGATTAGATCTACTGAGTGCAAAATAAATATTATACATCGAATACTTAGTTTGAGAGGAGGAAATAATAATTATATTTCAGCTTATTGTAATTTTTTAATATTACTTAGTAATTTTCAAATCATAGTAACAATTTTAATATCATACTTAGTATCAATTACATATTACTTCAATTATGCATTATATTAAAAAATAATAAGTATTAATTATGCATCTCAATATATAATTGTAATTTACAATATCATACAAAACAAGATCTTCAATGCATCTCATGACATCCATTAAAGTCAGCTCCTTATAAAATATTTACATTTTTATATGCTTTATATCGTCTTTAACATAATAATTCATAATTCAAACTATATTTAGCATTATTAATAATATATATAGTAGTTTCAACCATATATTAAGCATGAATTTATAAGGTACTGACTATTTACTGATACAAAAGGTTGTAAAATGTCCCTCCAAATTTTACCGCCTATTTGAATATAATAAGCAATTTTATGCCAGCATAGTTAACAACGCCCTTAAGCTCCTTCTTTGTGAAAGCTCTATCTTAGTGTGGCTATGTGGGGCCACTAGCCAGCCATGTGGGCCCACTAGCCAGCCATGTGTCTATCCAAATGGCTCTCGAAGAGTTGAATTGGAATTTAGCCTGAATCGTATAATTTCTCCTCCACTAAATTAAGTAATACTCATTCATAATAATCTTCATACTTATGAGGTTATAAGTTCTTCATAAATCATAGTTTATTTCAGACTTCGTAACGCCTACCCCTTGACAAGGCACATGTCTTCTATTTTGCATTCCCAAATGGGATGGGTAAGGATATACTTAAATGTTGTGTTGTTAAATTCCTTGACATGATAAAGTTATTGGTCAATGAAAATTCTTAACTATGCTGGGTTTTCTGTGTAAGGCATGTCATCGAAAAGACTTAAATCCCATTCACCCTGATTCACTGTAGCATCGTCGGACGGTAGAACTCATTATTCTTAACGAGTAGCTCTGTAGTCATAACTTTAAAGGCTTAAGTGAATCAAGTTCAATTAGTAAATCTCTGGACAATGGAATTATAGGCATTTGACATCTTTAATTGAAAGTTTTCTTTCTAATGGAAAGGGGTAATTAACTGTTGAGACCTACACCTATGGGAAAACTTTGTACCTAGAATCTAAAATCTTACGGGTAACTCTCTTCAAAGTGAAATATGGTAAATTAATCTACCTCCTGAAAATGTATTTGACTATATGCGTATTTCAACTAATTGCATTTTTAGAGCATAAAATACATATGTATTTAAATATACATATGTATTTATTATCCTTGTGTATTTATGTATGTAAATGCATAAATATACACATATTTATGCATGTATATATGGATGTTGGTCTATAAAGAAGAAACATGCAAATAAAATAAACGTAATAGAAATGATAATACTAACGTAAATAAAAGAGCAGAATGAGAAATGAATATATCCACAAGAAAGTTGGAGCAGCCTTAATTGAGGAGTTCTAAAAGAGTCAATTTAGATATTTTAGACATATAAATCGTAGACTGATAGAAGTTCTAGTAGGGAGAATTGAACTATTTGATTTTGCCCATATAAAAGGAGAAGGAAAAAGACTAAAAAAGACATAACAAAAAACTATAAAGAATAATGTTTCATTGAAAAATTGTTATTAATTGTTATTTAATGAAAAGAAAAGATTTATGTAGCCGACTCCACCTAGTGGGATAAAGGCTTAGTAGTAGTTGTTATTATAGAGTGTTAAAAATAAGTGGATTCCTAAAGCCAACCTGAATTTGATCAGAGTTTTCTTGCTATGGACATTATAAGTGTTTGGTCATAATCGGGTTAACTTAGTTATGATCTGATTAATTTAGGTCATATCAGGTTGACTCATTAACTCGAGAATGATTTGATTTTTTCCTACACATGTAAAAGCTTTCATTAATAAGGTTTTAAAAACTGTTACACTTTGCCCTTGAAGGACTTTCAAAAAGTCTTTAGACATAGAAAAGGAAAGCTTAGATGATGTCTCATTGATTAAATGGGTTGTCAAGTTTGGTCAGGTAACCGGATTAAGGAGAAGGCCAGGATTCAATCAATGCATATTCCTGATCCAAAATGTCTTAACCCATTTCGACACCATTAAATATTTGGCCATCCTCTTGTTTTTATGAATTCCCAATAATTCTTATTCAAATTGTCGTAATCTCAATTTTTTCAATTCAGGTCATCGGTGATTGGGACGATGTTCTTAGTACGTGTGAAAGAGGGCATTTGCAACCTCAAGTACTTTTCTTTCAGTCCGACTAACCCTTCGACAAATTCAGCAACGGAGTCACTAAAGCTGTAATTTTAGTTTGCATGGAGTATTTCCGCCTTACACCGGATAGTTCTGCTGCCAAATCGGCAGCGTCTTCGCAGCCTTTCAACCCCGTATTCGTCGAAGCTGTTGCACTACATTCTGCTGTTCTGCCATTGAATCCTCATCAAGTGCTGAAGAGGATATTTAACATTTGGTCTCATCAGAATTTGGGTGGCCTCATTAGCCTTTTTGAGCTGCAAGTGCCTTCATTTCAGCAACAACAACAGCAGTAAAGGAAGTGTTAATGTACGTGGGGCAATAAATGTGCCATTTTGCAGGTAATTGATCGATTCTGTCCATAGATTTCAGTTTATTTTAGTTTCAGAATTGGTATTATTTTAGTTTCAGTGGGAAAATGTGAAGCTCTTGAATGAGGATGCCGACAGGAATTTATATCTTGTTGAAGTTATAGAAGCCTGATGATTTATAGTTGTTGGTTTTAGATATCTCAGGGGTGTTTATATAATTTTGTAGTGGACGCCTTGGGTAACGCCATGGGTGATGGGTGAACTTTTTCTAAGAATAAAGCAATTCTATATATGTAACATTTTGTTCCATTCTTTATGACGGTTATGCTTCGGTGGGATTTGAGGTCAATTGCATTTCAGTCCAAGATTTTTGAAAACATGGTTTTTAAATGCTTAAATACATTTTTTGAGTAAATATATAGCTTAACAGCACTATTAAAATAGAATATATCAAAAAGGACTCATGTAGCATAATTTCTTGATGAGAGGGACTCAAATCAAAATAGTTTCAATTGTTGTGAATTTATGTGAAATAAAAAGAATCTACCTCAAAAAGCCCGTTAGCTTGCTCAATATTTCTCGGGATAATATGCAGATCAATAATAGCAACTTAATCTAATTGTGTAAATAATATTTCCACTGATATTTAACCCCAAATTTATGCATCGATAAGCGAACTAGGATACTTTAATTCTATCAAAGCTATTCATTTTCACAGTTATGAAGGCTATTCCTGTTTTGTTAACTATAATTGTCACATTATAGGCGCATCTGCACTAGATATTTGTAGGAGTTCACTACTTCTTTTAACTATAATAACTATTCTAAACCTGTGACAAAAATTATTGCACAAAAAGCTCTCACATAGTGGCTGCTGATGACTACTATAACCCTCCACTCTATATGGGATATTAGATTTTTTGTTGAAATATAGTTGCTTATGGGATTGTATAATCAGTCTCTTCCGCATTTCGCGTGAGTTAAGCATGGTTGGGCGGGATCCGGTGCTTTAATGTTGGTATGGTCGCACTAGTATTGTTAGTTTGCCGATGTCTATTTAGATCACTCGGGACGCTGACGTCCGATTTTGGCTTTCTATTCTCTTGATGGAATTCAAGCCACGAAATAAAATTTATTTCTTTCTAAATAATTTTCTGAAAAACAGGTGCAACTCGACGGCTTCCCAGCGCTCCGCGCATCCCTTCCGCAAAAAGTCTCAAATTGTGTCTTTCTCAATTCCAATAAATGAAGACATTAGATAGATTAGGTTCCAGTTGGAGTAAATATACACTTTACGTAAGTGTCTAAATTCTACTTTAATTCAATGGAACATCTCATGATGATGGAACTCACAGTTCCTAATAAGTTATTTTTTAGACATCATTTAAGGCTTCATTGATCTATGAGATCATGAGATTTTGATGAGCTCTGCCACCAATCCAACCTTCCCTGCATTGTGCTTACTATTTTAGTAAGTTGATCTACTCACAAGAAGATGAGTAATTAAATAGTATGATCGACGATGCATAAAAGAAGTCGTCGTATTTCAGAATCTCGTAATTCTCAAATCTCATCCTTCTTGAGATAAAATGTATTTAAATTAGTCAACCTCTTTGCAACTTTCTTGAGCTAACAATTGAATGCTTAAGCAATCATGGCTGATGTAAAATGCGAGATACAAATGTCCAAAGTCTACCAAAGGGCAAACAATACTAAATCGTCTTAAAATGGATAATTAGAGAAAGACTTCTACCAATGTTCACGTAGAGTAGGAGCTTGAGCTCTAAAATAATGGAAGTAACAAAATAATTTTTATTTTCAGATTAATAATGTAATTTGTTTATAAGACAACATTTTAATTATGAGATCATGTTATTCATCAATCAGATTATCAGACATAAGTACATAAGTTAGTCGATGACACCATTTATTGATAATGTCACGCGTAAAGAAAACAATTTGTACTGTGTTATATTCGGATCAACAAAGTTATTGTGAACCATAAATAAAATTTAGGTACTTTATTTTTTTCATTTGGTTGAAGCATATTTTAAAAATAATTAAATATTTTTTAAGATAGAAAAAATATTTTAATGTTATACTATAAAATAAAATTATTTTATTGTTAAGAATTATGATAAATGTAAAAAAAATTTAATTTTTTATTGAAATATGTATAAGATGTAAATTAAAATTAAAATTTATATAGGATATAAAATAAAATAAAATTTACTATTTAAATTTATATATTATATAAAATAAATATAAAATATTAATCACAGTTTTTAAAAAAAAATATGATTTTTTTAGAATTAAGCCAAACAAGTATATGTATCAAAAAGTTCCGATTAATGATTAAAAAATACTTATTCCAGAAATTTCGCCTACATATTTAATTGACATATTGTTAACCGGGAATAGGCGGTAATTACCCTTGGCAACCGGTGGAGCGGTATAAAATAAGAGTCCGGGAATAATCGGCAACCGACTATTCTCTCTCTCTCTCTCTCTCTCTCTCTCTCTCTCTCTCTCTCTCCTCCTCCCTCCCTCCCTCTTAGCTCGATATTTTCCTCCCCTCTCGCTTGCCAGCCCTCGACCTCTCGCACCTTGGCCCCAAATCTCCTCCTCTCCCTATAAAAGAGACTCCTTTTTGAAATCTCCCTATATAAGTCGAGTTTTTCCTTCGTTCTCACACCCGATCTACGTTCTTCTTCACCAGATTCGTTGCTATTTGAGGATTCGGAACCAGAGCTCATTTGTTTGTCTCCTGCCGGGCTGATAGCTAGGTTTTTCTTCTTCTTCTTCCTGGCTTCTGCTTAAGATCTTTCTTTCTCTCTCTCTCTCTCTCTGCCATTGCTTTTAGCTCGAAAACTATGAACATCTTCTGCCGTGCCGACCCTTTCTCTTGTTTGACTTGATTTTTTGTTGAAGAACAAACCCTAGTTTAGATTGAACCTCTCGTAGATTTGGTTGGCAGTCGGTGGATGGTTAGAAAATTTTAGTAACTTGACCTGTGATTTGCAAATCAATACTTGGATTGTGAAGGGGAGGATGGCCGATCAGGGCTTGGAGGGAAGCCAGCCTGTTGACCTTTCCAAGCATCCCTCAGGAATTGTTCCAATTCTCCAGTAAGTTGATCTGTTTGATGCTTCTCCCAAAGAGTAAAGTAATTAGTTTGTTTCTAGACTCTTAAGTAGCTTAGCTGACGACAGCTTTAAAAATTTGGGCCTGTTTGTTCCTGCTCCAAAAACAAATAAGTTTTTCTCCTTCTGATCTGGGAATGTTAATTTGTTCTGATAAAAATGTTGTGGATGGACAAATTTAATTGGAGACAAAGGATTATTTGTTGAAAGGGAATGATTCATTATGATCAGAGAAGTCTGTTGTAAATTTTAGCATTCACAAACTTCCATTATTTTTTACATATTCAGTCACTAAACTGGCTGTTTTATCCTTATCTGTGATTTATCACACGAAATATACGTAGTATCTTCCTGTTGACAAACTTGATTATTAGCGGTTTTAAGCTGCTAAGCAATGGTTTTTTCTGCAAAACTACGATCACCTAACTTAAGTGGCATGGGCATAGAGTGTGGAAGATGCATATTTAAGGTTAGATGGTTAACATCCTGGCAAAAAAGAAATGTTAGATGGTTAACATTCTGGCAAAAAAGAAATGAAGAAATGTGGTATGATAAAGATAACCTGGCTAGATTTTATCCAAAAAGCTTTGAATTACTTAGAATTAACATCTTAGGTTGGATTTTTGGGGGAAAGAGACGCATAAAGGCAACCTCAAATAGTTGTACTAAGGTGGTTGTTGATGGTGATGCTGATGATGATCTTGAGTAAGATAATATTAGTAGAATAACTGTAAAACAGTTTTATTTGAGGGAGCATCATTAGATTTCTATTTTCTGTTGTTGATGGAGCGTAGTTCTTTGACAGCAAATGCATTATAGATAAGTCATGTGCAGCTGAGACAGTGAGCAGAATGCTGTTATGGGATAGTATTCACGCAAAAGTGATGTGTAGAACTTAAGGTAGGATTAAGGAAGACAAGGAGCATGGAGTAATTGGTAGAATTACTTGATAACAATCCTTGCAAAAATGTTGCACTACATCTGAATCTCTGATGTGCTAGGTCTGCTCTCATCCTTGCTTAATGAATAGGAAGGTTTTCTATACTAACCTGTACATTTGTCTCTTTTCATTTTTCTTTTTTTGTAAAGTCTCTTTTCATGAATTGAAGTGGAAGAATTGCTGTTTTATCTTAAAAGTTGTAATAGTTATAAATTCTTTCTAATGCACTTTTGCCATGCTTTTTTTTTTAATCATGGCTTGAGACTAGTTCTGGTGGATGATAGCTTTTATATTATGTTGATCTTTTCTATACTTCGGATGTCTAGGAACATTGTTTCAACTGTTAATCTGGACTGTAAGTTGGACCTTAAAACAATAGCTCTTCAAGCTCGTAATGCAGAGTACAATCCGAAGGTAATGTGTCTGATATGCATTAATGTCTCTTTAAGTTTTACTGTTCAACACATGGCTTTAAGTTAAGAATTTGTTGCAATGTGGACTGTGCTCTTTGAAGCTCTTGTCACAAGTAGGTTGGCAATATGGGTTCACGAATTGGATCAGGTGAACCTTATTCCGACCGAAATTTATGTTGGACCTGAACCAAATGTGTTGAGCATCAGAACCTGTACATGACCACCATATATTGAAAGGGGATATTCCAACTGTCAAGATGTTTATTATAATAGAAGATTGATAATGTGGATGTTTTGTACTTTTCAATTCGAGCATATACTTTCGTTAACAAAATTGAATAGGAAGACGTACTTATATAGAATACATGTAACAATGAACATTATTGTTGACCTTGCATAACAAAAATCAAGTTATTTGTTAACATTCTAAATTTATTGAATAGGTCATTGGCAGGTTTTGATCGGTTCAACCAACCATCCAAGCCCTAGGCTCCTTTATGCAGGTTGTAATTGGATGAACCTGATTACAAACTATGCCCATATAAGGCTAAGCTGTACCTGGTTGATCAGAGTCAGGTTCTGGTCGGGTCCCAAATTGTTTGCCCCTAATAACGAGGATGTTTGTCATGCCTTTTACATTGTCATAGTTCTAGTTGAATAAATAAATATGTATTTATATATTTTTTCAAGATTACAAAATTTGCATGATTTGTCATTCACTGTTTTTGGTGTGAGATTAGTACTCATGACCCTTCCCCTCCTTTTGAAGGCCAGAGCAATTTAGCACTCTGCTAACTCCTGGAGATTTACGTATTGTTACTTATTGCAGTTAGTCACATGTGCCAATGCTAACTTTGACATTTATCCTTTTTGTTCTGTGGCATCTTTTGTGAGAATCATCAGATCCTCTCTCTCTTTCTGTTGTGTACAGCGTTTCGCTGCAGTGATTATGAGAATAAGAGAACCAAAAACGACAGCATTAATTTTTGCATCTGGAAAAATGGTGAGTTATTTGTTAAATTTCTATGTCCTAGTATATGAACTTTTGCTATCATCTTGTACAGCTATTTATTTCCTTGTTGATTAATTTTCTTTGGGTTGATAGTTTTGTACATGGAACTGCCAATTATCAAATAATTATGCTGCTCAATATTTTTTTCTGCACATGCATTATAGTTTACTCTAGCAATATTTGAGGGTATGGACATCAAACAGACTAAGAAATGTATTCTTACTTTTGGGAAGGATACATAGGATCCAATTGATAGATTAAATTTGCTATCTCTGGGCCATGTTCTTGTAATTCATTATCGTTGGCACTTTTTTGGACATTAAATTTACATAGGATAATATGTCAGATAGGAGGCGGAAAGGGTAGACACAAAAATAATAGAAAATTCAAGACTAATCAAAGTTGTGGGATGAAAGGGAAGTTGCAGTGTAATTAATGCTGCTAATAGGTTAAGTTTCTGTTTATGTTTTCCTTAAGGTAAAATCACTTGCCATTTCTCCAATTGTTGATGATTAGAGGAGGTAGTGCAGTGAGGGAAATAGATATGTGGATTGATGCAAATGAATCATACTTAAAACGAGGTAAATATCTTTTGCTTTAGTTTAGATGTTAAAAATCCACTTTGTCATCGTTGATTTAGAGATAAGTAACTTTGATTTTTTATCTCAAGTATTAATTCACGTTGTCAACAAAGTTACTTTATGTAGATGGATTTTCCAATTTTCTTGTTCTTTGGCATTTTTGTGTTCCTTAAGGATAATCAACCATATTTGAAGGTGATGTTCTACTAATTTAGGCCAGGGTTTTCCAATTGTACCTTGATAAGATGAAAGTAAAGGGCTTTTTTGATTATTTAGTACCATGTGGGATTTATCTGAGTTTTTGATCAGATGAGATGTATTTTTAGAGTTGGCTGCTCAGGGATTTTGTTTTCCTTGAAATGCTACATTTCTGCATTTTTGGATTTTCTAGAAAAATTATATCAATTCATTTTTTAATTTCTTTTATATGGTAGGTTTGCACTGGTGCCAAGAGCGAACAACAATCCAAACTTGCTGCTCGGAAGGTATATAAATGCAATGATAAATTGCTGGCGACTTCTTGAGGTTAAGGGGTCATTTCAAATTGGTTCATGTTTTCTGAATCATTCCAAATTGGTCTCAGGAAAATAGTGTCTACATCTTGATCCTTTAACATACAATTCTGAATATCAGTTGGATCCTTTTTGATGGTGTTCGTTAAGTTGGTGCTGTTAAATTGTGTCATACTGTTATGTGACATAACTCATGACTTGAAGTGCATAACAATAATATTCCTTGACCAAAATACCCTTTTAGGATAAAATACTTATGGGTTCTAATGTTCCAAGGTTTGTACAAATTGGTACGTCTATTTTGAATTGTTTCAATTTGGGTTTCTTATGTAATGAACATGTTTTCACTTGGTCCCTGAGACACAACTTTACATTTCATTAATCTTTTTGTGGTAATCATTAAATTTCTATCCTTAATATCATGCCAGCATGATCCGACATGTGACTTGTAGAATATTAGTTTTTTTTGTGACTTGAATATTATTGATAGTTTTAGGCAAAATACTTTCTTTTAATTTGTTGAGAGGTTAATGGGTAAGTTTAGGGAGGAAAAAGAAAATCTACATTAGTTTCATTGATTTAAAAAGTTTATAATAAAGTTTTAAGAGAACTACTTTAAAGAGTCTTAGAAAAGAAAGGGGTTTGCATTGTTTTCATTCAAATTATTAAAGGTATGTATAAAAGAGATATTATTTGTGTTTGGACACAAGAAAATTTGATTAAAATTTTTTCTGTTACAGTTAATTTATACTAAGGTTTAGCTTTAAGTCCATATTTCTTTGTATTGTTTATAGAGGTCCTGATCAGACACATTCAAGGAAAGGTCTCTTGGTGTATACTTTTTGCAAATGATGATATTTTTCTTTTTGATGGGACTAGAGATGGGGCTAATGCGAAATTCAATAAATACCTTAGAGTTTAAAGGTTTATCGTCTTAGTTGATCAAAAATTAAATATCTGAAGTACAAATTTAGTAAAGATAAAAACACTTGTATTGGTGAGATAACAATTAATCAAATTATCAGGAAGAGTGAGATGTTTAATTACCTTAGATCAATCATACAAAATGATGGTGAAATAAATAGTGATGTTATTAGTAGAATTTAAATAAAATAGATTAAGTGGAGGAATACATTTAGTGTGTTATATAATAGAAAATATTCACTCAGACATAAAAGGTAATTTTTATAGAATATAAATAAGATTAGCAATATTATATGGTGCTGAATGATGACCTACAAAACAGAAATATACAAATAAAATAAGTGTCGCAGAGATGATATTAAGGATGGATGAGTGGGTATACACTTAAGGATAGAATGAAAAATGAGTATATTCACGAGAAGGTTGGAGTAGCCTAAATTGATGACAAATTTAAAGAGAATTGACTTAGATAGTTTAGATATATAAATCATAGAACGATGAAAACTCTAATAAGAAGAATTGAGTTATTGAATTTTGCCTATGTAAAAAGAAAAAAAGAAAGATCAAATAAGACATGAGAGAAAATTATCGGAAAGGATCTTACATACTTGAAGATAAATGATGATTTATTATTTAATAGAGTGTAATGAAAATAAGGGACTTATTTGTCGATCCCACCTAGTGGGATAAAGGCTTGGTTGTTATTATAGTAAACTGGATTCTTATTTTGATTGTTGGGCTTTTCATTTGCATGTTGTAGCTAAATTAAATGTTGGATTCTAGTTTTCATTAAAAATTTGTCGCAATATTATTTAGGTAATCGCAGATTATCAGTGCAAAGAAAGGGAAAAGCAAAGGGAATGAGATCTCAAAGACAAAGTCGACCCCACCTAGTGGAATAAAAGTTTAGATGTGGTTGCTATTATTGTTGTTATAAGCTAGATTCTTATTTTGATTGCTGGGCTTTTTCATTCACATGTTGTAGATCGCTGGATGTCTAGTTTTCGTTAAAAATTTGTTGCAAGATTATCTAGGTAATTGCAGATTGTCAATGCAAAGAAAGGGAAAGAAAGAGGTAATGAGATCTCAAAGACAGACTTATTTTGTCTGATAGTTCTGACAATGACCGTCTTCTCCTGTTGAAGTTGATGGGGAAACATGTGATATTGCATTCCATTAATGACAGTTAATGAATGGTCAAGTTGTATTGCACCCTTCACTTGAGGTACCCAATGCAAATGATAAAATTAATTTGGACACGTGAAATAATTACTAAACCTCATGACACCCATAGGTCTTCATTTTTTCTTATTGCTAGTAAGTACGATGATTTACTTCTATGTTTTTGCTGGATAAACTACTTGCGATTTGAAATTATCTTTGTTGCTATCAGTATGCCAGGATCATTCAAAAGCTTGGTTTCCCTGCCAAATTTAAGGTATCATGTCGGTCTTCTCCTTAATGTTAAAATTCTTTGATATTGAACCTGTATTTTTGTGAGATAACCGAGGTGTGATTACAGGATTTCAGAATTCAAAACATTGTTGGATCTTGCGATGTCAAATTCCCAATAAGACTTGAAGGACTTGCTTATGCCCATGGTGCTTTCTCCAGCGTACGTGGCTTGTTCTGTTTCTTCTGTTCCTTCTAAATTGCATATTGGTTAAATGCTCACATGAGAAGAGAAGGAGCGTGGTCTTCAGGTCTGAGAAGAAGTATAATTTCGGTCCATTCATTTTGAAACGGTGCAAATGTTTGTGACTGTTATGTGAGTAAATTTTCAAAAAAAAAAAAGACCTTTCAAAAGAAAGTGTTACGTGGTATTGCATGTTGTTTAATCGGCTCTCTTTACTATTTCACTGATCAAGATAATGAGTACACCCTTTTATCTACAGTTCATAAATAATTGAATGACTATTAAACTCTTTTTCATGTGAATCGTGACATTTTTTTTCCATTTGTTTCTGGACTTCAACCAAGGTGATAATGCAACTTACTAGCAAGTTCGTCTTCCTATTGACAATTCCAGTACTTGTCAGACTAAACTTATTCTGTTCAAGAACTAGATGGTATTAGAGATGTATTTTCTCTTATTTTCATTCTTGATTTTGAACTTGTGTGCCACACGGGTAATAGCAATGAGTTTCAACATGTTACTATGAGAACTTTATATCACAACTTTACACTTCGGTGTGTTCTTAAGTTCGGAGTATACATATCCTAAGATTCCTTACGCCTCATGAGACTTGTAACCTGATTCATTTGACACATGAAGCAATATTTCTATCAAGAGGGCATTTGGTTCGATGCAGTCTAAATGACATTGTTATCTGGCCCTATTTGGTTGAAGGCTAGGCTATTTTAGCCAACATCATGGCCAAAAAGCCTCTAATCATTTAAAAATAATAATAATAAATTATTTTTCATCCTATTATACACAATCTTCAATATAAAAAATTTACTTTATACACATTCTACACAATTCTCAATGCATTAGTTAACTTTATTTTTCACCCTGCCCAACTTGTAACATAAATAACTGTCATACGCTTATTTTGAGAAAGCCAAAAAAAATTTTTGAAAGATTTTTTTCCTTCCAACCAAAAGAGACTTAAATGTCTATATTATCTATAATCTATTGTTTGTTTGATTCAGTGTTATTTATTAACAGATGACTATTAGTAATTCAGTTTTGTTATCGTCAAGCTCCTCTTAGATTATTGTTGTATTTCACCTCTCTATAACCAGAATTAGAGTGAGATCTACATGTTGCTGCTTCTTGATGCCATTGTAGAGTGACAATTTTTAAAATTTTCATTGGTATGTCATGAAATCAAATTTAATTTCTCTAAATAATATAATATCACAATAAAAACCAAGCAAATTCCCCCTTAGTCATCTATGATGATTGTAAATCAGTTATTGAGCTTCCTGTTAATAATTATTTCAAATCTGACCAGCTCCCACTCCCCAATGTGTTCCAAGGACTTCATTTTTTGAAGTTATAATATATAGGTGGGAAAATGCTTTCAAGGATCTTGTCATGATTTACTATAGTTTCAAAATAAAACTATGGGGCGTTTGCTTCAATTATGTAATGTTATATATATATATATATATATATATATATATATATGATATAACATTTAGATATGATTTCTTTTGAATTACAATTTCATAATTTTTTACAAAATTATCTGTACATGTTATCAGGCCAAATAATTTATTTCTCCAAGTAACATCACATAGTGCCACAATAATATTGAATCAAACACCCCCTAAATTTACAGTGACCATGCCATTTTTTGTCTTAGTCTCATTTTTTCTATCTTCCATATCTAATTTTCTTTCTCGATTACTTGCAACAGTATGAACCTGAACTCTTTCCCGGGCTCATCTACAGAATGAAGCAGCCAAAGATTGTGCTCCTAATATTCGTCTCGGGAAAAATTGTGCTAACAGGAGCCAAGGCAAAAGCCCTTTTCAGTCCCTCCTTTTACCTGCATCCTTCTTGTTGGAATTTATTGACTCTTCTCCATTTGAGTTTTATCTCAGGTCAGGGATGAAACATACACCGCTTTCGAAAATATATATCCCGTCTTGACCGAATTCCGGAAAATTCAGCAATGGTATGCATTATACCACCTTTTTTTTTTGGAAGATTTGTGATGGGATTGTGCTTCTTATCCCTTGCTACGTAATATTGCTCTTCAGATGGTTGGAAGAGGTATGCTGTGATGCCATGAAGTCTTTGATCACTTGCAGAAAATCTGACAATTTTAGGGCTCCATAGGTGGTTGTCATATTTGTCATTCTAAGATTTTTGGAAAGCTTGTACAAGAAGACGGAGATCAAGCAGTGAAAATGCTTGTAAGTTGAACGACAACAAAGTTGGTAGTTTTAAAGTATTTTGCACTTCCAGCAATCATCATTGGTTGAAAATATATATATTCATTATTATAAGTGAGAGAGAGTGTGCGTGCGTGCGTGTGTGATAAAATGGAGTCTTTTGTACGTAAATCTTTGTGGATCTAATCATTAACCATTTTAGATTAAATGAAGTCCTTTTACCACAATTTCAACCCTTCTTTTTTAGTTTTCCATTTGTAAACTGTGGCATGTGAAATTTATTTACTCTTTTCATTTTGAGTTTTTATGGTTATTAATTTCATAATTTGTGTTTACTTGAAATTTGTAAGAAATTTGTGATGTAGTATGGTTCTAATCTGAGACCTAATAATCATAATGTGTTAGGAAGAACATGATTTTCAGCATTGCATGTTATGCGCCTCAAGCTGTTTAGTGTATGTCATAATTTCTTTTTTTGGTATGTTCATGAATCAGATAAAAAAAAATAGAATTTAAATAGAATTTATTTAATTTAATTAATCATGTAATATATAAATTTTAATCTTAAAATTTGATTATATTTTAATTTTTAATAAAATAATATTCTCAACAAAATTAATTTTATTTTAGGTCTTTTTGTTTGTAAATATTTTTGGTTGAGGATATTTTTTATCGTGAATTAAAATAAAACACATTATTATATTAAATATAAAGAATGTAAAATTAATTTAAATAATGTTAATTTTTTAATATAAAATATACTTATTATTTGAAAAAAAATTAATATTAAAATTTAGAGAAAATTACATATTTCTTAAATCATCTTGAATTACATATTAAATCTCTTATTTTTTAATTTTATAACTTAACCCCCTAAATCATCCAAAAATAACATATTTAGGTCTTTCTCAAGATTTTTAAAGTATATTTTTTGCTGATTTATAATTATTTGGATGTTTATTACCAATAATATGTATATATAAATATTATAAATATATTTGCAAATACATGTATTCTATTAGTTTTTATTTTTGGATGATTTAGGGGGTTAAGTTATAAAATTAAAAAATGAGGGATTTAATATGTAATTTAAGATGATTTAAGGGGTATGTATGTAAATGCCCCTAAAATTTGTATATGTGATATGTTAATGTGTGTTTTTTTTAATAACATAGGTTCTGTTTGGTTGGAAAAAAAAAAGTTTAAAAAATTTTTGTGAAAAATTTTAGAAAAATATGTATGATGTGAAATAATGTGAGTTAGTTATTATTAAAAATTGTATTAGATGTGAAGTAAAGTGATTGTTTAATATTGAAAGTTGTGTAAGATGAGATATAAAATAATTTTTAAAATTTATTTTGAAATAAATTTAAGATTTTAATCATTGCTAAAATAAATTTTTTTTTTAGCCAGTTGTTAAACACGGTAATAAAGATGTATTAAGTTAAAGTTAATTTTAAGAAATAAAAGCTTTATTTCTTTTTTTTGACTGTTCTATGTGAAATTATTATTAGTGGGACCTTTTTATGCTAAAAAGTATGAGGGAATCATTTGGTAAGTTAAGATAGTGGAGAACCACCACAATGGTGGGCTCTAAAAGCAAAACTGTGGTTGTTGAAAAGTGAAGATTTGACAAATTTATAACTTCCATTATGAGTTTTAAGATTAAATGAATTATTGAAAGCTGTCATAAGCTTCACACTAAATTGCTACATTTTTTTTTCCCAAATAATTTTTATATCATTTTCTTTTAGGGGACGTTTGGTTTGTTGTTATTTTGGTGTTATGTTATATAATGTAGATGTCATTTTTTTACTAATAATTTTATAATCTAATAAAAAATTATTTGTAGATGTCATTAAACCAAACAATTATTTTCTCTAGATAACATAATATAACATCAAGATAACATTGAACCAAACGCTCCCTTAGATTTGTTTCCCTGGTTTGAGCAAACCTTATAACTAATAGATAGGCAAGAGATTCAATTTTAATTAAATTGTGCACATGATCATCATAATTTTTAATCATTCAGGACCTGTTTGTTCGTAAGATTTAATTTAATAAAATTAAAATTAAATTTAAATAGAGATATTTTTTATTAAAAATTATAAATGATGTGAAATAAAATTAGTTATTATTTTAGTAATGTGTGTAGAATGTGAAATAAAGTTAATTTTTAATATTAAATTTTATATGTGATGTAATATAACTGCTTAAAATTAAACTAAATTAATTTTTAAGAGCCAAACAAATTGAGCCTCAAATATAAGCTTTAAAGGCATATAGTTAAGGGATAGTTATATCTGAGCTCTTGCAATTGATCTTATATTCCACACAGATTCATAAAATTAAAAATATTTTATTTACGTCTTTTTCGCTCAAAACTTTTTCCACGTGAATCTTTTTTTGTGATTTCTATCAATATTTATCTTTAAATTGTATTTTTTGGATAAAAAGTATATTTGAAATATCTACAATTACTATTGTAAGTTAGAATTTAAATAAAATATTGAGATTATAACTATAATTGTAAATGATTAACGTTAACTACATAGGGCAACAGAGCTTTAGCGGAATATGAAGTTTATGTTGGGAGCTCAGATGTAATTATCTCTACAGTTAAATATAGGTAATTAGTTATAAATTAAATTAATTTTATGTTGAACAAATTGATTTTAATGAGAAGAAATTAGAGTTGATTTTAAATTGAGTAAACTTCTTCGAGTTTTAATCATAATTCTTATTTAGTAATATTAACGTGCTTAATTTATACCTGTAAAATTAAATTTTTTTGAATTATGCTGTTATTATTGCATTTAATTTGGGCTATAAATAAGCCGTGTTTGATTCAATAATAGCTTATAAATAATTATTTTATTAATGTTAATAAATAAATATGAACATAATTTTAAAAACATTATTCATAAGTAAACGAATTTAAATATACTAGCATACAGTCACCCTCTTGCGACAGCTGCATGACCGTTAAATGAGAATACGCAGTTATTAGTCCTGCGTCTTTGAGTGTTAGTCGTCCTTCCTTGTGTGAGAAAGAGAGAGAGAAATTGGGGGTCTGGTAAAGAGAGGAGGGAGAGAGAAGAGAGAGAAGAGAGAGAATAGAGAGAGTGTTGAGTAAAAAATATTTTGAGTATTTTATAAAATTTTAAAAATTAATATATATATGTATGTATATTAATCAGAAATTCTGACATTAAATTTTTTAAATAAATTCAAGAGCTGAATGTAATTTACCAAAAAAAAAGAAAGTTTATGTCAATCTTAGCCTCAAGCCAGTGTATGACGGAAGAAGAGTCAATGTCACCATGGCCACCGTCACTATTCAACTGGAGCACTGCGGAAGTGAGATGCGATCTTCGGTCTCCTCTGCGCTACCTCAAATCCCCGTCATTGCGAAAGGAGACAAGTGTGGGGGCTCTTCCCACCCAGCTTCCTTCAGAGTCCGGCGTCCACAAGAAAACGGTTCGATGGAGTTGAAAGGGCAGAGAGAGAAACATTTGGAGAAAAGTAACCATTCTCCGATCCCACTATCCACGGTGAGATCTTTCATTTTTTTCATTTCGTCCTCTTCCTTGCTTCCTCCAATATTCGTCTCTTTCTGCACACTTGCCTTTCGTGAAAACCTAAAGAACTCCGCAGGAAGACTTGGGCTCCGACGCCATTAACTATCCTTTTCTTTTCTCTCTACTCGTCTTTTTCTCTAAATTCAAAAATACTCAACCCTGGGAAAGCATTAGAGGAAGAAGACTTCGAAGACTGCAAAAGCTTTGCTGCTCCACTTTTCCCCTGTGATTATCATTACATTGAAGGACACGTTCTTCCTCTTTGGGTTGTTTTCCTTTCAGTTTCTTTCTCTATTTGTTCATGGTACTGCTAGTTTTGGGAAGCGGGGAGGTTGGTAGTTCGTACGTAACAATGGGTAATTGCTTATACAAGGAGGATCCTTCCCTTTATACAGTACCTTCCAACGTGAAGGCAGGTTAGTATACATTTGGGATGCAAGTTTTCATTTATTCTACTCCTTTTATAAACATCAAAAGGAGAAATTTGTTTTTTTTTTTCAATCCTTTTCATTATTGTTATAAGCTTCATGTCCAATTGCTTTCAGTTTCATTTTGTTTCTCCAAAAGAGAAGTTTTCTTTTGTGTTTCTCATCTTGTTCTGAAGTCCATTTTTTCAATCAAGAAGCTTGGTTTTCTTTTTGCAACTACGAAATCTAATCAAATCTTGGAAATAATTGTAGAATCTCCAAAAGTTCAGAGTCCTTCGTCAGTGAAAGAGGAGGAGGAGAAAGAGCGTAGTAAACTGCCATCAAATCCTGACGAAGTAGAAGACCTGCGTCGTGACTCTACTGCATATCCACTGATTGCTTTTACTTTCCATCAACTGAAAACAATAACTGAAAACTTCAGGCAGGACTATGTTCTTGGTGGCGGCGGCTTTGGACGTGTTTACAGAGGGTTTATCCCAGAAGATCTGAGGGAAGGGATTCAGCCTCTTCAAGTGGCTGTAAAGGTCCATGCTGGAGATAACAGTTACCAGGGTCATAGAGAATGGCTGGTAATTGGCAAATTCCATTTTTTGTTCTTCTATATTTTTCAACATAGATTGATATGCCAATAAACCATTCTCAGTGAAGCTGCTGATTTTCTAGGCAGAGGTCATATTCCTTGGCCAGCTTTCACACCCCAATCTGGTGAAATTGATTGGATACTGCTGCGAGGAAGATCATCGGGTTCTCATATATGAATTCGTGGCTCGAGGCAGCGTGGAAACCAATCTATTTTTAAGTAATAATAAATACTTTATCTTAATTTGTTCTGGTAGTTTTTTGCAAAATTATTTTAGATCAATTATCAATTAAAGACATGGTTAGAATCCTAGGTTCCTGTTTTAAAAAAAATCACTTGTTGATTATTCCTTTATGCTATTTGTCACTTACTATTATTAGCTTCAAAAATATCCTCCCTGGGAAAGTTAAACTTTGCAAGAAATTTGAGGTATATAGTTCAGGATGTTAAAATACTCAATATTCTTACAGATGGTCAAATGTTATAATGACAAAGTAACAAACAAACAACAACAACCATGATAACAAAGCCTTCGTCCCAAACTAATTGAAGTTAGCTACATGAATTTATCTTGTCCATTTAGCTCCACGTAAGGCAGCTCTCTTCACAAGAACAAATAAGGTCATGTATAATGACCATATCCTAAGTAATTGTTTTTGGTCTTTCTCTTCCTCTTTTAATATTATGACTTGTATCTTCTCACATCTTTGTATAAGGTTAAGCCTCTTTAGGTCAATAATAGACATGGTAAAACCATCTTAAACGTCACTTCTTCATCTTGTGCTTAATTTCTAATGTGATCTATTCTGGTATTACCATTTATCCATCTAAGCATCTGCAGCTTAGCTACATTAAGTTTTTGGATAATTGTCTGTTAATGGCCCAACATTTGCTCCCATATAGTCATTCAGATTTTAGTCACGATAATAATGAAAAAAGATAAAATATGCTTGTACATAGATTAAAAATAGGTCACTGAATGTTTTACCATTTCTCACCGCATGTAGTATGTGATGGTTGACCGGGATCAAGTAAAGCTCAAACTTTGGATTCAAATGTTCGAAGAATAGCATAACATTCAAAGTACTCCTGCAATGCTTTTGATACTTCAGCATAGAAAACCGTAGTTTAAAATTTACAAATGTTATTGTTGGAGGATCATGATCATACTCTTGAATCTTCAATATTCATGTTGAAGATTGAATATTGTATGTTTGCTTACCAAAGAAGGTTTAGAGAGTAGCATGCGATACCTAATCACCTCAAGTTGAAACTTTCTCTTAACTTGTTTGCCAACATCAATTTTGTTTACTTTTCATGTTCTTTTGCAATAATTCTAATTCATCTACTATGTTATCTCAATGCAGGAGGTTTGCTTCCGCTTCCTTGGTCCATTCGAATGAAAATTGCATTTGGTGCCGCCAAAGGCCTGGCCTTTCTCCATGACGCAAAAGAGCCAGTTATTTTTCGTGATTTTAAAACATCAAATATCTTGCTAGACCAGGTCAGTATGTTTTTAAGTACCCAATTTTCCTATTCTTCTAAGAATCAGTATCAACACAGTTTTTGTAGAATATTTTTTTCAATCTTCGTGAATATTGTTGTAGGATAATCTCTATTTTTAAATAAGAGGATCCTTATTTTGTATTCTTTATTACTGATTTTTATGGTGATTGTTTTAATATTTAGGAGTATAATGCCAAGCTTTCTGACTTTGGACTGGCGAAGGCTGGTCCAGTTGGTGACATGTCGCATGTTTCTACTAGAATCATGGGAACTTATGGATATGCTGCCCCAGAATATATAATGACAGGTGAAATTACTTAAAATTAATGCGAAGCTAGTTCAAGCACTTTCTTTTCTTTTCGATGTTTTGTTTTATCTAGCTAATTCCATTCTAATGTTTTGTTCTCCTTGCAAGCGCATATGAACATTCCCCATAACTATGATTTTGGTTTCACATGGAACCCTTAAGTGTTTCTTTCATCACTGTTCATATTTGATTTTTCTATTGTAATATTTAGGCCTTTTTTTGAAAAGTAATATTTTGGCCTTTGGCTTCTATTATTTTTCAGAAAATAGATGTTTGCATAATTTTTATAATTTATCCTGCACAAGCTAATTGTAGACAAAAATCCTCCATTGACAAAATTAGATACTTTCACCCATGATCTCTCCTTCTGGAGGCCCGAACAATGTTCCATTCAATCAACTTACTGGTGATTTGTATGTTATGTATCAATCAGTAAACTACTAAACCAAAACATTTCGAAGCGGTGAAGTATCGTGTGCCAAAGATTCAAAGACCGACCCACTAATGGAATATGATCATTGTTTGCTTAGTTTTAAATGTCTTTCTTATATGTTCCCACAGGGATCATAGTAGCCTTTGAGCTTAAGGCTACCCAGTTTCTTATATGAAATTTAACCATGTATACAGTATTTTGTACCCAATTGTCTCCCATGGCCTCTATTTTATAATGATAATAAAGTGATTAAGCTCGAATATCCATCATTTCAACATGAACATTAGCACTAAAACCAAAAATTCATGCAGGTCATCTAACAGCTATGAGTGACGTTTATAGCTTTGGTGTGGTTCTTATTGAGCTACTCACTGGAAGAAGGCCCCTCGACAGGTCTCGACCGGTTCGAGAGCAGATGCTTGCTGACTGGGCCCTTCCACTTCTCACCCAGAAGAAGAAGCTCCTCAGCATCATAGATCCGAGGCTGGATGGTGATTTTCCAGAGAAAGCAGCCCACAAGATTGCCATGCTTGCCTACCACTGCCTCAGCAAGAACCCAAAGGCAAGGCCCTTAATGAGGGACGTTGTTCAGAGTTTGGATGCTCTTCAGATTCCCGTGGAGATCGCAAAATATGTCAACCACTAAAATTTTTCTGTGAAGTAGATGTTAACAAATATCTCTAGGCTTGTGAAATTTGCATGGATTGATGAAAGTTGGCTTTCAAGGGGGACGACATTTTGAGGTTTTGAGTTAGTTTGTTTACATAAAATTATGCAACATAAAAATACATTTAAAAAGTATGTATTTTTCATTACTACTTAATTGATCATGTCAAGAAAAGGAAAAGTAAAAAAATAAATAAAAGGAACAATTTAAGAATTTGCTTCTAATACGTTGATAACACTGAGATGTAATCTATCATTTTTCTAGTTACTTTTTCGAAGTAAGCCGTGATTAATTTCACTTTAAAACTCATGTAATTCTTCCCAATCTCAAGGTTCCAGGTTTTTAAACGCACTGTTGGAGAGACATTTAGCAGGTCTTTCTTACATCTTAAGCTGTAGGTATTGTCTTCTTATTCTCTTTTTCTTACCTGTAGCTGCATTTTCATAGCTATCAGGATCATCAACCTCTTGCTCTTATGTGCATCCCAAATAGTCATCCACTTTCCAGTTTCACAAGATCTGAAGTAATCAAACTGCTATCCACTTCTCATATTCACAAGATCTGAAGTAATCAAACACTTTTTATAATATTTTCATTACCTTGGGTTAATAAGCCCAACAGGTTGCCCTTATCCCGCCTATCTAACCCACGTGCATCGCTGGGATAATAGCGGAGAGCTGGCTTTGTCTCGCCCGATGCCTTCGCAAGGAGCCATCGTCAGCTGGGAGGCTGTCCGCGCAACTGTTAATGCCCGCGCTCAAATGTGGGCCGGTGCAGATCTTCTTCGGTAACAGCGAGCGCATAAGTTTAGTATGGTCTTTCCCGCCGATGACCCTCCGTCGAGGTGGGATCAAGTAGCGAAGATCGTTCTGTCCATAGACATGGTAGCCAAATTAGGTTGCTGCCGCGGTATGCCCTAAATTTTTTATTTGTGTTTTATCATTTTTTTGATGCTGAGGCTGAGACTTGACATGCATTGATAGAGCTGAGGCTTGATAGACCTGAGAGGGTTAACATACTTCAGATTTTTTTGCATGGTTTCAGTAACATTCTATTGAATTTTTTTATTATTTGTTATTATTATCTTTTTAGAAACTTGCTGAGAATTGAATGTACATTCTAATGAGCTGAATTTGTTTCATGCAACCCATGTTATTACTTTCATTACTATGTTATATTATGATGTATACCATGTTAATATTATAGAGTTGTTACCCTATAATTCACAGCCATGTTACTTGAATGTGCATGCTAGCTGTGTTTTCTAATATGTTAATGAGCTGGATTTGTTTCATGCAACCCATGTTACTCCTTCCATTACCATATTACCGTATAATGCATGCCTTGTTATTATTATAGAGTTGTTTATATTTTTATTCTTATATCCACTATATTATTTCATTAAATACTCGTTATTATTTTGTTGTTTGTTCATTTGCTTGTGTGCTTGGTTCTCTATTTATTACTAGATTTGATGGCTCATCTTACATGTACCTCCCAAATCTAACATACTGTACTAGTTGCTTTGCTCTTACGGTTTTCTAGTAAGTCTACTTATTCTTATAAAAATTATTGTCATGTATATATATATTCTTATGTTTATGTAATTATTTTTAACTCTCAATGGATGCTTATGTTTTGTTTTTATGTTAATTTTATTATTTCATTCTTATTCTATTATATAATTAAATTTAGCTGGCTGCTTGCTACCTTAATTACTAGTTACTTTTTCTCAGTATTATATCTAATTATTATGTTCTCCTAATTAATATTATATTCTCAAATACTATACTTAGTTCATATTACTTATACGAACAGATACTACACTTATATGCTCGGATACTATGTTGTACTTATGGTTCTTCTGTATTTTATTGTTCCTTTGTTTTTTGTGGTTCCATATTCTTGAATACTTACACTTGTTTCAACTATATTATTTTTTTATCTATTGTTTAATTTTATTATATTTCATACTTTAAAGTTGATCATTTACAAGTACTATAGTCAATAATAATTGGGAGTTACATGAAATTGCTGGACACTGAGTCATCAATCAGGCATGCATGTTAAAAAAAACTATCGGCAATGATGGATTCTTCACTATTTAAAAATAATAATTCTAACTTTGATAAATCTTTAATCTCATTTGAGGTTATGATGTCAGCTACCAAGTATCATGTGGAGAGATAAACATAAAAATGTTGTGCTTTTTGCAGATCTTTGAGAAAAGAATATAGAAGATACCAAGAATTTATTGGGTAGAGTGGATGGAGCTGGGATCTAATTAAAAATATATCAGATGCTTGACGATTTATGGGAAGAAATTCTTCAGGTGTAACAAATAACTGTCACTTTTGATGAGTAGACCTTTATGTTCCTTCAACTTATAGTTTTAATTTTTGTCGGTTCACCTAGGATATGAATTATTAAAAAGGAAACCCTTCAAGCTTTACGAAGCATTTGGCAACTTGATTAAGAATACTTACGCATTAGAAAATCACGTCATATCCTTTGTGAATTATGTTCCAACAGTTGATTCTCTGGAGATAGAGTAAATGCTCATGAAAATGAGAATAATGATGGGTCATGGAGAAGGTTCATATTTTGTTGAGAATTATATTTTCGTTGAAGATAATAACATAACATGCAACCTTCTTCTTCAAGTGGAGGTAAGCATACTGCTGAAACTTCTAAGCAACTTAGGCGACGAATAAAAGTTTTACTAAAAAAGATGTAGAGTCATTGTTGAACGGAGTAAAGAACAAAATAAATATTGTTTTGCAGATAATGCAATGTGCAATGCCATACACTTTGGAGGTTGTCATGAAGAAATTAACATCTATGCAAAACCTGACGAATATTAACCTTTGTGTAATGATAGATGCATTTAATGAAACTCCTAACAATATTACAATATTAATAATATTGGATGGGTCTTGTTTAGAAACATAACTTGCAGTAACTATTATGCAACATGCTCAAATTTGACAAATATCGATATTTACTGATAGACCGAACTTATCATTTAATCCTCCTCCCTTTTTAGCTTTTTTTCATTGTTTTCATTATATCGCCAGAAATAACTTTGGTTCATTTTTATTGTTACTGATAATAATTTTGTGTGGTTATCATTTAATCATATTCTTAAATGGGCAATTGAACATGATGTTTTTTCAGTATCACAAAATAAGTTAAGTTAAATAATAATTTATGTTTATTCTTTTATGCAATAATAATTTTTTTTTATTTTTTGAATACATCCGGAAAAATGTATTGGGTTGATTCTGGATATATTAATAATAACAAGTTTTTAGCACCAATACGTCACGTTTGGCATTATTTGAGTAGTTTTTGTAATCGTATACCATGAAGATATAAGTTTTCATAGAAGCTATATAATCATAGGCAATGTGCAATACTTATCGGACCTTAGGGGCCTGGATGCAATTTAAGAAAAATTCCATCTGATTTGATAACTAATCAACCAGGAATAATCGTAATATTAATCCTGGTTTAAAGCCTTAATGGGCCTTTCATTAAAAATCCGGCCCAATTCATTAATTGTTACGCGCAGCTTACGCTCGTCGCATTATTATGCGGTTAGAAAATAATATAATATGATTAACAAACATTAGAGTAAAAATCTGAAACAAATCTATAAAGTTAATTAAAGAAGGGAGATCGAAGAGCAATTGTGCAATCATATATCATCATTGTTTTAGGACATCAAATAAATTTTCTTCCTTGCTGGTGACACTTTGCCGTCTTCGTTCTCATCAATTATCGCCATCTTCTCCGTCTTTGTGCTAAGGTAAGCCGAACAATACTAAAGTAAACATAGTCTTCTCCGTCTTTGTGCACAGTTTTAAATTCATTTTTCGAGATAATATGTTAAAAGAAAAAAAAATTGTGACTATCCTTTTTTAATGTATATATATGACTATCATTACCGTAGAAAAAAAGTAATATGGGGACCAAATTACGATATTTTAATTCATTAACACGGTTTACTTAGATGCAATTACTTTCATTCCACTTAAATAAATGTAGCATAAGTGTTCTAGCTCTCTTTGATTGACGATCATCTGCAAATAATAATTTTGAACAGGAATATATAGCAAGCTTCTTTTCATTTGAATAGTCGCTAAATTTTTCATTGCAGTTGAGAAATTCTTGGTAGTTCGAAAATTTGATTATTTCTATAGAAAATATTTTTTAGGAAGTTCAAAAAAAATTTAAAATTTTTTTTTCGATAGCTAAAGTTGTCATTTTATAATTTTTAAGGCCATCTTATCTTGTTAACTGAAAAAAAAAAATAAGCTTTTATAAGGGTAAATTGCATCCCAATTTCTAAGATTAGAAAAGCATTACAAATTAATCAAAACTGTTAAAAAGCTTTGATTTAGGGGGCGTTTGGTTCGTTGTTATCTTGATGTTATGTTATGTAATCTAGATGTCATGACATTTAGATGTCATTTTTTAACTAATAATTTTATAGTCTAATAGAAGATTATTTATAGATGTCATTAAATCAAATAATTACTTTCTCTAAATAATATTGAACCAAACGCTCCCTTAGATTCCTGAGATTATAAAACCATGATCATGTGATCTTAATTGAGACAAAATTATAATTTTTTTGCCATTATATAGTAAGATAATTTCCAATAATTTTCCTTTTAGTTTTTTAAAATATAATTTTAAAATAATAATTTTTAAATTTTTAGAACGGAAAAAAATAAGAGATTAGAGAAATTAAACTTTTAATTTTTATAAAATTTTTAAAGAATCGTGAGAATACAAATTATAATAGTTATTTAAAATATATAAACAGCAATATATATCAAATTTTACTTTTTCTATTTGGAAAAGTTAGCAAAAAAGATTATTCTAACTTTTTTATGAGGAGTAAAATATTTTATTTTTTATAATTTAGACACTACATGTTTTCCGATTTCTAAATTTTGAAATTTTCACATTATTCTAACTTTTTTAAAAATAAAAGTTGGAGAGCTAAACCTTAATGAATTGTATATCTACATCATGTTTTGAAAAGCATTATATATTTCTAAAAGCATATTTTGAAAAATATTTCATATTTTTACTCTTTTGGTGGTGGTGTTTTTTTTTTTTGTTTTGTTGTTATTGTTGTTGTTATTATTATTATTATTATTATTATTATTATTTGAGTGTTTTTATTTATAAAATTTGATTTAATGGTATTTTGATGTCATGTCATATTATTTATATATTATATTTTAAATAATAATTTTATTATTTTTAAAAAATTATTTATATATATTATTAAATTAAATAATTACTTTTTCAAAATAATATGACATAACATCAAAATAATATTAAATTAAATATAATTTTAATATTTTAAAGATAGTATTTTTTTAATTTAATGAAAAAGAAGCTTGCTAGCTCGCTAGTGTCTAAGATTTGAACTGTACAACTACAATTTTAAAATAAAGTTAGATAAATTATAAAGTTTTGGAGAAAAATTAAATTTGTAATCATAATAATTATAATTTAAAGAAAATAATAAATGAAATATATATATATACTTTTTAGTGTTAAGATAAATTCCATCTGTTTTATCAAAAAAAATATCCATCTGTTTTGAGATAACTAATCAAACGGGAATATCAAACAAATAAAAATCATTGTTTTAAGTCTTAATGGGCCTTTCACTAAAATTCCGGCCCAATCCATTAATTTGTTACAGCAGCTTAAATTTTTTTTTTATAGCAATACGCAGCCTAAGTTTGTTGCATTATTATGCCGTACGAAAATAATATTATATGATTAACAAACATTAGAGTAAAAATCTGAAATAAATCTTTTTAAGTTTGAAGAAAGGAGATAGGAGAGCGCATAATCGTATCTCACCGTATTTCTACAATACTTCAAATAAACTCTCTTTCTTACAGACGATTTCTTGCCTTCTCTATTCTCATCATCTACCGTTATCTTCTCCATCTTCACATCAAGGCAAGTCGAATAATATTACTATAATTTTATTTACTTGTAGAGTATAAAGCAGATAAAAAAATTTCATTATGTCGTAAAATAAAGTGAAAGAAAGTACCTCAAAATTAGTATCGGTGCTCTTCGATTATTTGATAAATTTGACTATGAATAAGTAATTATTAAATATTATTTCGAGTACCGTATACACGTTAACAACTTAAATTTCATTTTTTTTAGTTATCATTCTTGTTTAATGTATGGAGGGAGAGAATATCTTTATTGTATATCTTAATTTTGAGTATTATATACCATACAATAAAGATATGACAGAATAAAGAATAAAAATATAATGATAATCTCTCATCATGTAGGTGCTATGTGCAGCACCTGAAATGGTAGAAAAAATACTGTTATTTTTTTTTAACTTAATATTGACATTTTCTTGATAAAGTAAAGTAAAAAACTAAAGTCTACACAAATATAAAAGATTTCTTACTATAAAAAAAAAATTATACATCAAGCGAACAAAACATATTTATACATATTGCCAAGAAAAAAAAAAGGGCTTACACCAAGGAAAAAAATTACATTAAACAAAATAATATCAATATTAAACAAAAACAATGTCTATATAAAAAAAAAACTTTAGATCAAGTAAAAACTTCTCTAGAATGTCTTTTTTTTCCTTTTTATAATAGAATATTACTACTCATTTCTTATTTCCATTCTTGTACT
>JAEMOT010001088.1:197264-296037 GCA_019297695.1 Apostasia ramifera | reverse complement strand
GCATTCTTGCTTAATTCAACCTTCAGTGATATATATATATATATATATATATATATATATATATATATTACATCTTTGTTTATTACTTTTGTTTCATACAAAATTGTCTTAAAATGCACACCTCAATATGATGGTACATATTTTATATATATCACAAAGAATTTCTAGCAGAGTAAATCTTATGCATATATTTGGAAACACAATTTGCTAATATAAAAATGCATGTCTAATTTTATACAATGACAATCTTACCATTATATGATGCTTATATCAATAGGCAAAATTTTTCATTCTTCATAAATTGATTGATTTTTTGAAAAATCATGAATTTCTTACTTTATTCCACCTACTCTTCCTTTCTTTAAGATATTTATCTTTGCTTCAGTTTATGAGAATACAATTATTGCTGTCTAATTTGTGCTTCTCTTGAAACATCATGCAGTTTAAAGATTGTGTTCAAACAAATATTATAATGAAGACCATACATATAGGAAAATCTATTTGCAAAACCAGAGATTTCTCATGCTTCACTAACTTTGGTGAAGGAAGTAGCCATAACTTCTATGAAGGATCATCCTCCAAATGGTATCAAAGCAGTAATACATCACAAGTTTTGGATATCGACAAAGGAGGGTCTAATGAGAGCAAAAATGACTCGGAAGATGATAACCATTCCGTGGCATCATTTACATTCAATGATCCTGTTTATGAGCCCCCGGAGATGAAGAATCTATCTTCTAATCTGAATGAAATGAGTATTTACAGCGACAATCAAGATTTGCTTGAACAGAGAACACAGTTGCAATCAAATGTAGCTCCTGCACCACAAACTTCATCAGTTATGCAGCAGACTTCAGTCCAAACAAACGTAGCTCATACAAGTCCACTTAATGCAGATGCTAACCCCTTTCAACCATCATGGGATCAACCCAATCTCGAACAACGCTATCGATCGTATCAAAACCGGACTCCTACTATTAGAATTTGTTCGAGCAACTCAAGTTCGATGCGATCATCAGAGATTCGGAACATCATTGGGCTTTTGAAGAGATACAAGCACTCCAAGGACTGGTGTGGTTATGAGAAGTGTTATAAATTAGCTCCATATTTGTTGATGCAGACTGCAATGAATGATTTACATGGGAGAATCCTTTTTATGGCAATGCAATACCACAGTTGCCGATTCCTGCTGAATAGATTAGAAGAAGGTAATTTTGTATGGGTTAGGAAGATACTATATGAGATTCTTGATCACATCAACTACCTTATGTTGTGTCAGTCGGGTAAGATGCTAGTAGAAAAGTTGCTTGACGTGTGCAATGAAACTGAAAAAATGCGAATGGTTCTATCAATAACAAGGAATGCAAATGACCTCATCAAGGTCGCATGTCATCCAATCGGGTATGCGGTTTCATTGCAAGATGACGGCTATCATATCTGTTAACCTAGCATATCGTATTTGACTAATTTCTTTTAGAAAATTTGCAGAACTACCGTAATGCAAAAGGTGATTCAGACAAGCAAACCATGTGAACAACCTCTCGTTGCCTCATCTTTAAGCTCTTTTTCAAGAAGGTTGATGACGAATCAACACGGCATTTGTGTTCTTCGACAATGTCTGTTGTCCTTTTCTGCTGAACATAAAGAGGTTAGACAACTTTTTGATGAAAAAAAGACGAAATGAACATGTTCAATGTACACTAGATCTTAAATTTATTTACGATTTGTAATGTTTAATATGCCTTCTTTGTGCAGTTCATCTTTAATGCAGTGGCTGATAATTGTTTAGACATAATAGCAAATGCTCATGGTTACAGCTTAATTCAAGGATGCCTCAAAGAAGAAACTCCAATTAGGGAACATTTAATATCTACAATAACCCAAAACACCCTTTTACTTTGTAACAATCATTACGGGTAATAATCATAAATCATGTTCTTTTGGTGTTACCTTCATTGAATTTTGACTAATGAGATTTATTAGGATTAAACTTACAAGTGCTTTGTAAAAATAATTGTATGCAGGAACTATCTGCTGCAGGAGATTATTGATATGAAAATTTCATCAGCGACATCTATCATATGTGAAAAACTAGATGGCAGATATGTGGAACTGTCACTTCAGAAATTTGCTAGTCATGTGGTGGAGAAATGTTTGAGGTCTTGTACGACCTCTCAACGTGCCAAAATAATCAAAGAGTTAGTTAATAGCCCAGACCTGCTGGAGATCATGCAAGATCAATTCGGTAACTACGTCATTCAGACGACTATTGAGGTTTCCAAGGCAAGCTTTCATACTTATAATGCCCTTTTGCCTCTTATATATTAAAATTATTTGCAATAATTTCAATAGAAGGATGATAAATGATGATAGTATAAACTCATAATATCTTCACATAAAATGTCAAGGTAACAGACTTATGCATTTGGAAGTTTTCCTTGGCATGCATATGAACATAATTGTTGAGTATTCAATGGGCAATTTGGTTATTGATGTTTATGATTTTTATAAGCAAATATTTCTTCACCTTACATGTATTCGTGCTTTCAAGCAGAACTTTGGACGTTTTCACTCTTTCTTGATGAGGACAATTCAGGACAATAAAGAGACTCTTCACAAAAGCATTTATGGAAAAGGTGTACTTGATGCTTACAATCGGGTACAACATGACTGACATTTCTCTGCAAATGATGTCAAATTAGGATTCAAAGAACATATGTAGCAACTTGTTCTCGTGATGTTTGTACAGCTTATGGTTCACTTTACATAGAGCAATAGGATTGAAGGAATGTTTTGTTACATTAGCCTAGTTTTTAGTGGTTTGATGTTTCTTATGTTCTCTTTTATTGTAGTTCAACCATGCGAATAGCCATGCATTGTTTACTTTGGCGTGTTATTTCTATGTGCAAAGTTTATAGTTTCCCTAATTTATTACTTATGCACGTTAAGCACTTGGAGATTATGCATGTTAAGCATTTGAAGATTATATTATATCTAAGTGAGTGTAATATGTATATGCCAAAGAAATGTGACATCAAATGAATGCAACTACTGAGAAGAGAACTGCAGAAACAACTATTGTATATAGCCGTACTCCTTTATCTGAGAAGAGAAGTTTCATCTCTTTTGGAATGAAGCCTATCTTTTAGTTCAGATATCCCAATTTCTCAAATAATAAAACTTGCAAAGGGAATGCCTGATCTAGAATTTGGCCAAATGTCCTCCAACTTGAGTTATGGCCAAAGTTCCAATTCAATCCAGAGTAAGGAGGCTTTCTTGGGTTTACTCTTCTGCCTGAATGATGGCTCGAGGAAACCTCATGATCATCACTGGAAATTAGAGATATTCTTTAGATTTCTCCATTTGCTCATAGCTCTCACAATAGATGAGAAAAGATTTGGGTATAAAACTAGGACACCCACAAAGTGTCCTAATTCCCTTTGATTAACAACAAATCACCTAAAATTATCCTCGATGAAGCATAAAGAATTTCCTCAAGGAACCCCCACGAGGATGGTCTGAGAATGTCCTCAAGAAACCTTTTGGAGGAGAAGAAAAATCTCAAGACAAGAACCTTGAGATCAAAAGTAGAACGGCACAAGTTTTCAGACAAAACAAGTTTTCAATCGAAAATAGAACAACTTTGGGATAAAAGGCCATTACTTGGAAAAACTCAAGTTGAGATAGAGTGATAGTCCTCAAAGATGATTAAATTCAACCATTCACCTCAAGATTGACTAGCATCTTGAGTGTTCGAGGAAGCAACTATAGAGTGCCTCAAGATCTACATTTTTGGGCCTCGAGAAAGAGAATTTGATGGTAGGACAACAATCACGAGCCAAAGCCTTGAAAACCACCCTCAAGGATAGACCAAATAGAACCTCAATTGCCAAAACACCTAGCACAAAGAGACTGTTTGACCATGACTTGCAGAAGTGCGAAAGACAAACTCTAAGAGGAGATTGTCAAACTGTATGACATTGCCCCTTATTGTGATATAGGTGCATTAATGACATTACTTTCATAGACGATCATGTCACCTGTTTTTGAGGAGTTGGATTTTGGATTGTATTTACCTCACTTTTAGAGGTTTTATCGTTGCTATGTGGATTTGTATTTTCTTTGTTGATTTTATGCAGTGCGGTAGGATCAAACAGAAATTTATAGATTTATGATGGCTAATTCTGTAATTTTCCCATACCTGGAATGTTAAAAATAAACGAGAACCTAGTAGGGAATTATGATAAAAGTTGAAGGGAAGAGGGGTCCAAAAACTTGCTAAAAATGACTGAAAACAAACTTTTTGGATCTTTATTGATGACATGGAAATAAATGGGACTAAAATGAAAATCTCCAGTAATTTTGGCTACAACGACAAGAAGAGGGTGAAGGGTAAATAATTTGATATAGCATAGGCAAATGAGTCTTTTTGGAGGCTTGAATTGGCATTGAATGGATGGTTGGGGCAGTTCTAGAATAAGGGAGAAGAAGCAAGACAATTTGGACATTTTTGCGCCACTAACTGGGCACCCTAGCTACCATCATCGCTAAAGAGTTAGGTAAATCATGGCCATTAGATTTGAAGTCATTCACAGTTCCTAACATGCCAAGTGACACAGATCTATGATAGCCGCTAATAAGCCTTCATACAAGCTAACCTAAACCCTTCTTTCACCTAATTAATAGATCAAATGGCTCAGATTATACCAAAGTTTGTTATGACTTACGAGTATCTAAAAGTCAAATTAGAATGTTTTGAGAGAATTTGGATGATTTTTTGCAGAGATTTTCAGCTTTTATGATGTAGATATTTTGCTAGTTATTGGAGAGGATTCAACTTAGCACACATGAGAGAGATGATTGGATTCGTCATTCCTTTAGGTTTGAGACACGATGCACATGGTTTGAGTTCATTATCCATCTTCATTTGTATTTTCTATTTTTTTTTATTTTTCTCTTTATTCTCTATTTGGTTCTACATCGTATATTTCTTTCCTATTTCATCTATATTTGAAGCTGGACATTTGTGTAATCTTTGAATCGTTATTTATTATAGTATGAATAGCAAATAGGTCCCTCTAGTTTGGGACTTTGTGCGTTTAGGTCTCTTTAATTTTCAAATCAACTAAACAAGTCCCTCTAGTTTGAGAAATGAACTAAGTCCTTCAAGCATCAAATCTATGAGTTAAATTACATAAAAAAAATCTGAGTTAAATGTCTTCTTCTTTCTCCCATCCATTTTCTTCTTCTACTTCCTCTCTCTCTCTCTATGCATCACTACCCTAACCGCCTTAGCATCGTCGTCCACGGTGTTGTTGCTCTTGGCGTTGTCACTTGGAATGACGCCAGGCGCAGATAAAGAGAGAAGCAAGAAAGTAGAAGAAGAAGATAAAGGAAGTGGGGGCAAAAATGCACTTTTATCCATGAATTTGAAGCCGCAGAATCATTCCTACTCCTATTAAGAGCTTGATTAACAGTCACTAATTATTGGGGAAAAAACAAACTATGTGCATATCACAGATAAATATGAAAGGTCGAATTTTCACTTAAAGACTCTAGAAGACAGTATAATTGAAAAATATGAAGTAAGAAAAATTCACAGATACATATGCAATATACTGAAGTAATAATAAAAACCCAGATTCAAACAACTGATATAAGCAGAGGAAAGCCAAAAGAAGAGTAAACTTAATGGAAATGGATTGTTCTCAGCCAGGCATCAACAACATCGAACCTGAGCCGCAGTCTCTCATATTTCAAAAAACAAAAGAAACCAAATTCATTCAGATTCAAACAGCTTATCAAGTTCCACATCTGGAAGCCTTGCATTGGAAGCGCGATGAACATTCACTTTAGTTACTACCACTCCCAAAGAAGATGGAAAAAGAAAAGGGGTTTTGGGGGTCTCCTTTTTAGGTCGACGGGTTGAGGCGAGGAGAGAGAGAAGAGAGATATCTTAGAGGGACGCACGCAGCGGTCGGGCCGTCGATACCTGCCTGCCTGCCTCAGCGAAGCGGAGAGAGATGCAGTCACGGAGTTGCTTCAGCTACGGACAAAAATTTTTGGATAGGGCTGAGAACGACCCAGAGTTTGGAGAAATTTTTGTGTGCACAATATGTGCCACATAATTCGTCCACATACAAATAAAATTAAATCACATGACATAACAGATTGTTTTAAATATTATATAATATTAATTTTTTATTACGTAGCACTAATTTTTTGCTATATAGGACTACATAATATTGACGTCTTGTTATTTGGAGCTACGTAGCACTAATTTTTTGCTTATATAGTATTGATTTTTACTATGTAGTACTGATTTTTTGCTACATAGTATTACATAATATTGACGTCTTGTTATCTGAAGCTACGTAGCACCAATTTCTTGCTAATAGTACTGTCTTTTGCTACATAGCACTGATTTTTTACTATATAGGACTACATAATATTAATGTCTTGTTGTCTGAAGCTACGTAGCACTAATTTCTTACTACATAGTACTGACTTCTTACTACATAGAGCTACGTAATATTATGTAGATAACAAGACATTAATATTATGTAGTCCTACGTAGCAAAAAATCAATGCTACGTAGAAAAAGTCAGTACTACGTAGCAAGAAATTAGTGCTACGCAGCTCCAAATAACAAGGCATCAATATTATGTAGTCTTACGTAGCAAAAAATCAGTGCTACAAAATATCTGAAGTAGCCCGTTATACCACGTGGCTTAATTTTATTTGTGTGCGGATGGATGATATGGCACATATTGTGTACATAAAAATTTCTCCAGAGTTTGACCCGAGCCTTGTTTCAATTTAATTTGAGTTCGAAAAGATTTTTTTTAAATTTTAAATTAGCTTGAGCTTTAATCCTGTCAATATAAACTCTTTAAAAATTAAAATTTTTTAAAAAAAAATTGATCAGCTGGAATATACTTTTGAATTAATCATATCATCATTTAAAAAATATCTTAATAACAACTAACGTATAAGTAATAAAATTATTATAATAAATAATAAAATAATTATAATAAATCATTGAATATGTTATTATATTTTTTAAAAAAATAATAAACTTGAGCTGAGTATAAATTAGGCTAAATATTAATCTAAATATTTAGCAACTATCGATCTTTGAGTCAAACCAACACACGTACTTGAGGGTGACACACAACCAGAGAGAAGAAAAGAAGTAACTACGCAATTTTTGTTGACAAAAAAAATAATTAAATAATTATTATTTTCGCACTTTAACATAATTATTTATAATACAAAATAATCATACTTTACATCTTATGCAAAATTTAATAAAAATTACATTATTATTTATAATAATTTAATACAATTATAATTTTATTTTATATCTCACAAAAATTTTAATGTATAAACTATTGTTATTTTAAATATAATATATTTAACTATACAAAGTACCATTTGCTAAAAATTTATTGTTCTATCGAAATTTTAAGAATTTATTTAACACAATGGCACAAAATTTTATTAAAAACTTAGAAGCTTTGAAACGCCCCAAACTCAAACTCATTTTAAAAATATCTCCACTAATTTTTAAAATAGTTTTTAATACTCTTACATATATTTTAATATCAAAATTAATTTTACTTTACAATATACATATATTTTAATAAATTTTATATCTAATTTTACTTCAAAACATAATATTAAAATAATTTTTTCACATTCCTATTTTAAAAACAAATATAAAACACAAATAATAATTCCAAAATATTTTGTTAAAATAGTGCTCTCTATTTTATTAGAAACTCAAAAACTTTATTGATAATAAACAATACCTCATTTCTAATCACAATAAACTTGAAATCAAAATATCTGAGTTCCAATTGAATAACATATCATTCATATTATGGACAAAATAATCATGAAATGGCAATCAATCACTAAAAAAATGAACAAAAAAATAATTTTATTATTTTTTTATAAAATAATTGAAATACACATCCGCAATTTCATTCCACACTCAATATATCAAACAATCGTTTAAAAAGGGGCAACAATGCCAACAATTTTCTATCAAAAAAAAAAACAATGCCAACAATTTGAAAAACAAAATCAACAATCGCAAAATCATTTTAAAAATAAAAAATAAAAAATAAAATATCGATGCTCTCATGGAAGTGGGAAAAAATTAGATTTCTCTACTCTAATCTTCTTTTCTGTTTTTTTTTTTTTATCAATCTTCTTTTCTATGTTGAAAGCAAACAATCGAGTAAAAAGAGACTGACATGCTCAATTTGTGTATTGTTGAAGAAGAAAATGGAATTGGGAGTTTTGCCGGAGCAGCGGCGGCGGCTCCACATCTGCGAGGTTGATGTCGATCCCCGAACGCGATATGTCATCCAGAGAAATCGGTATGCTGTGATATTTGTATTCATAATATGCTTCTTCGATCAATGCAATATCCAATCCTTTTAAAAAATATAACTTCAACACTTTTTAGAGTTTCTAGACGTACCTTGAATCATCGTCCAACAAGAAAGAGGTGTCAAGAACGCCAGCAGATTCATCGGTCATCATGGCTCTCATCTTCCCAATCACCTGAAGCAAACATTATTCAAGTGAGTGAGTTCTCAAATGAAGGAAGTTTGAATTTTGAGTGATGAGTTTGCCCAAAAATTTGAAAAATGAACTCAAATCAGCAACAAGATGTAACCTATATAAACTTACATCTTGGGATAAACCTTGTGTCCCGTACTTATCGTCCCAGAACATGGTGCCGATGCGATAGATTTGTGGAAGACTTAATGCCTTGATCAGAAGGAATGCAATTCTATCAAATTTTTGAAAGAATTTATTTAATTTGATTTTGTGAACTAATCCTAGTTTCGACTTACTGGGTATAGCTCAATGGTGATCTCCTCCAAGGACTTGTGAGCCTTCTGATGCAAAACCTACAAATAGAGCGAAGTCTGATGTGTAATTCTTAAAGAAACAGTTAAAAGTAAGGTGGTGATGTTTAAATGTTTTATTTTCTTACCAAGAACCCTACTGCTTGTCTTATGTGTTGTAGCTCATCCCATGAAGTTCCTGCAAACTACAAGAACAACAAACAGCTTCAGATTGGTTTTGTATGATTTTTAGAAGTGTTTTTACCCACCTCTTCTGTAGCTTTGGAGCACCACTCCTCTAATTCATGCAAACCAGCCTTCAGGAATTCTCCATTACTAGACGAGCAGCATTCTCGCCGAAGCAGTAAACTGCAACAATGTGTAAGTAATACAATCAGGTGTTTCCATTCCTTATCAAGTGACATTAGATCGTAGATATTGAAGGCTACCTATTGAAAAGCTGCACATTTACGAATGCAAACACTTGGTTGAATATTTTCCTTATTATCATGGAGTGCACCTGAAAGTTCAAATAAGAGACAGTGTACATAATCTTCTTTTTGACATTTATTTTTGATACTGATAGATGCTAGATTTCTTACATAATTTTCACATAGTACGCTCAGAAAATAATCCAAGCTCTTCACTATGCTTTGCCAGTGTATACTTGATGCTTGTTTTGCTACTATATTTGAATGCATGCTTTTTGATGATATGCGGAAGGATCGAGTCCTCGCTGATCTTGGTGCCTGTATTGTGGCTTGTAAGTCTGAGTTTGTGAGATTTTAGATGTTACATTTTCATTTTTTTCTTTTGTTTGGTAGAAGCATACCTGAATGCACATTGTTACAAATGGACTAATATCTTTCTTCAGTCTGTCCCTTATCATCCCATATATTTTCTCTACGTAGCCAGTAAGCTGTTGCTTGAATAAGAGGGCTGGATATTTTGCTTCTACTCTAGAATTGTCTTCAGTTTTGCTGGACATTCCACTATAACCACTAGAAATCTCCAATTCTGGGGAAGAGGAGCGGGTACTCTGAAAAACAAACTTACATGGTTGTTAGTAATTTATTGACTATTGTAAAGGAAAATCTATACATAATAGGTTTTTTTGAAAGATTAGTAGGTCTTTTATAGATTATCCAAGTGATGATTCTTACTGAAAAGATATATAATTTATTCGCACGACACAACTTAATGATTTAGTTTCTTCATTTTTCACATGATGAAACAACTTACTCTTGTCATTCTAGTGAAAAAGGTGGGTGAATTGCTTTGTCTACTATTTGAGCCCGCCTTTGATATACTGCTGAATTTGAATGTGTTTTGTAGAAGAAACAAAATGCTGGATGTAGTCGAAAGCCAATATGCAAGTTCACCAATGCTTTCCTGATTCTGTCCATGAACAACAATAGCTTTAAACTAACGTAGCACTAAATATAATTTTTTAACATAATGGAATAGTCATTTAATGGGGAGTCAAATGAGCCAATGCATGAATCGCTACCTCAACATATGACCTTATCGTGTAGATGATTCGATCAAATATATTAGTTTTCTCTGTTTCAAATATATGCCATTGAAGCAATGATTTGTAGACAATGTATGCAGCTGCCGGTCTCTTCTTATCAAACCTCTTGTCTTCTATGAGACATCTAATAAGGGTATCATGGTTTTCCTGTTCATGAGCAGGGAGAAGAATATATAGTCAAGCATGATATTTAACAAAATATATACTCCTAAGTTGAATCACATTTGGTATATATATAATACTTGTTGCCTGTCAGTTAGAGACTTTTGTTTAATTAACGCAGATGCCATAGGGATCGTGATTGTCTCCTGTAAATTAAGCCAAAGTCAGTTCAGTTCAAAACCGATCCTCTACAAGTAATGATTCCCTTCAGGGTATCCTCAAAGTACCATCTCCATACCTTTTGTATTTTAGATAATCCTGGTTCCTGACAACCATTTTCAAGAATCTGAAATTTATCAGCAATTTCATCATCAATTGAAAACATTATAGTATTTTGAACTTTCATTACATAATGATTGTATTATTGAATACCTGAGTGACTGGTGGATCTATTGTATCTATTGTCAGTGTTTGCTGTGCAGCCTTTGCAGTCTTGCTGTGAAGAAATTTGTTCTCGTACTCCAGATCTGCTATCTTGCTTTCAAGGCTGGGAAGCATGTAGCCGTCAAATTTCAGAGGTCTTTATATTCGTTCTTATATTATATAGAGAATAACTATAAAGTTTCAATGAACTCAAGTAACATATATAAACATCATGAGTCAACCTTTTGATTTCCTCTGCTAGTTCCTCATTTGTTGATGCAACCAAAGCTTGCTGTCGCAGTACCTGGTTCTCAGACTCGAGACTAGACAAGTTTGTTTCAAGACTGCAATAAGAAATAATAGCTTCATTTTTTGTATGTATGTATTGGTTTAGGATTTAGGGTTTAGGGTGTAACTACATAATTATGTATTTAAAGATAACAAAAAAAAGGACTAATCACTAATCTTACCTCTCTATCATGTCCTGAAGATGAGATAATTTTATATGAGATTCTTCAGTTTCTTTAACCAATGCCACAGTCTGCCTTTGGCTGTCGTAGTATCTTTTTTCGAATTCCTCAGCTTTGATTTTGAATTCACTTAATTCATCCTAGGGCAATGAAAGAACCATCAAGCATGTTATGAAAATAAAATTCAATCATTTTGTAGTAACTTTATTCTTGAGGTCTATGGTTGAAAATATTTTGGAGTTTCTGTTTACCTCCAGCTCCTTGTTTCGAATTGTCAGGAGCTCTAATTTTGTATTGTCTACAACTGGAACCTCTTTAATTACTGGTGGTGCATTCTCAATTGCTATTCTTGCAGTTTCTTTTTCCTTGATAATTGCAGCAGTGGCTTCATCAAGCTTTTCCTGCATTTCTTGTAGAGAAGATTGTAGTCTTGTAATTTCCAGCTTTTTGGCTTCCTCCAGATCAATCTATAAGAAACAAGGGGAAATCATACTTTTTATCAAATAATTTGACTTTGGTTCTTGCAAAAAATAATAGCACCATACCCGCAGATGTTTCTCAAACTCTATTCTCCATGTTAACTCCTCAACTTTCTTCTCTAGCTTATCCTTGGCTTCTTTGAGTGCTCCAGTTTCTCTTGCAGCCTGCACTCAAATAACCATCTTAAGTATCAAATTTCAGATAAAAAATCCATTTCCTATAGAAATGCAACTCACCATCCTAAGTTTTCGGAGTTCCTTCCTTCCAAGACGTCCTCTCCATAAACATTGAACTATAAGACTACTCTTCTTTACTTCTATATAATCTTTACGTGCCTTATGTAATCTCCATTGTGTCTGCAAGTTATAATAAAATCTTCCATATGAGCATTTCTTGCTCTTGCATTTTAGAACTTCATAGTCATCAAACTGTATTTACAAAATTACCTGAATGACAATAGCAGCCTTGGTTCTTCTCCTATGCCTGAATTCATTTCGTGCTGCCAACGCATGCATACCAGTTTGTATAACAATTGCTGATGATCTCAATTTGTTATACGAAATTCTTACTGCAAAACCGCGTGAATACTTTTGTATGCGGAGCGATGCATCAATTCTCCGCATGTGTTGGTAAATCCTTCTTGCTAACCATCCTGCAAAATCATAGAAATAAAAGTTTCCTTTGTTGTTAGTTTGACATATATATATTTCTTATAAAATACAATTTTTAGGAGGAAAGAGAACCTCTCCATAATTTTTGTATATGAATTGTGGAGTTCCTTAAGATGAGGAATTGTTTTCGAGTAAGATGAGTTCTAATCTGCCTCTGTATACGTCTTGCAGCATTTGCTAAGACCTCTATTCTCCGGGCATCTAACTCAGCCATCTGACCTGCTCTTAGGAAAATCTTGTTCTTTCCTATCTGAGAAAAAGAAATTTGTGTAAAACCAACTCATTTAACTGTAAAAGATTTTATACGTCTTCTTGTCAACTTATTTTCTACCTGATAGCCTTTCAAACCCATTCTATCACAAATAACTGCACATGCCAGCTTCTCATCGGAGCTGCCACAAATTGAAATAATAAAATTATTCCTGATTATGTACAATAGGAGAGGTGTTCTCATAAATCATAAATTTTCTACCCATCAATTAAATCCGATGCAAGCATTCCAAAGCGATCAATAAACTCATCAAATGCCCTCTTAGTGGGGTATCCAGCACAGCTTATTCTGATTGCCTCAAGAACACCCTGGAAATAGCTAATATTAACATTTGCAGTGGACTTTCAAAGATTGCATTCAAGTCATAGGGAATTTGCTCACTCCACATCTAAGCTGATTCAAGACATTGGCATTTTCAAATATGCTGGGTTTCAGAACACTGTTCGGCTTTATGCATCGAATGTAATGTGGTTCTGTTGTGCTTAGTGTTTCCATGAGAGATTGCAATTGTTGCTGTTAGAGGAAATGAACATCTAAGATATATTAGCTTGAATTAATAAAATGTGTAAAACATATTAGATTACCTTAAAGCGAGTACCAATGGAGGAGAATTTAGATTGCTTTGAAGTTTCTTCTGGCAATGGAGGAAATAGGTTGGCAACAAAGGGGCAAGTTGAGGCATTTAACAGTGCCTGATGTTCTGCCACCACGTAATCTTTATTCTTATCAAGGAACTGATCTGCTTGGTAAGTGACCTGATAATCAAATAATATGTAGTTGCTCATTTTATGTCGTTTATGTAAATCTTTTTTTTTTCTTTTGTGTATACTTACATCTCCAGCATAATGGTTGATAGTAAAGGCGGTTCGAGCAAGTTTGGGCTTACTAAAACGCTTGTAACCTTTGTAGATTTGGTACATCTTCTGAGCAAATGTCTCGTGGGTCGACTTTGGAAACATGCTGCATCAGTTTTATTGAGATACTTATGACTTTTAAATTTTACTCCCTTACACTGAGGTCTCATTTATTTGGAAAATAACTCACCATGCTTCATCTAGAAGTGCAATGATTCCTCCAGGTTTCTGCGTGAAGTTCCAAACTGTTACCACTTTTTTCCTCAAAAGCAATATTTTTGTTTTTGTAATAACTTCATCAATATTTTTGTTAGATTTTTTGCAATGCTTTTTTAGGTAGTACCTTTTCAATGAGATCTAGCACATCTTGATTATCCACAAACTCCACATAGCTCCAATTGATCTCTTCCCTTGTGTATTCCTCTTGCTCCATCTTAAAAACATGCTGAAAAATGCCTAACTTTCGATTATTTTCACTCCATAGTTAGGACAACTACAATTACATTTAAGCTAAGCATACCTGATTGAAATGTTGTTGCAACTTCTCATTTGTCAGATTAATGCACAGTTGCTCGAAACTGCAGACAAATCGACAAATTTGTAGAGCTGTTGTAAGACGACAAAATATAGAATCAGATTACCTGTTGATCTTGAAGCTCTCAAAGCCATATATATCAAGAACACCAATTATGCTTTTTGCATTAGCATCCTGACCGATTGAAATATTGATTTTGTCAACTATCCTGCCATAAGGAATTAAGATCTTAAGACACTGGTGCTCAAACAATAAACTTTACTTCTTTGTTCGGCATTGAAGCCCAGAAACAGATTAGTAGATTACCAATCAAACAATCTAGAGTATACGGTCTTCGCCAAAGCATCACGGCTCAGTGCAGCCGACTCTGGATCAAGAGGCTTTGTGATGTTACCATCAGGTGTAACTATCACACGCTCGCAGAGAGACTCCTCGAGTGCCTTCTCATTACACCTGAGACAAAAATATAATGTAGTTAATATAGAAGTGTGTACTTAGGTCGTATAATTATATCTCACATTAAAAGATCAGCTGCTGTTCTTAAATGGCAGGCAGCCTTCTCATCCTTCACTTTCGAAGAATCAATCTCAGTTCCTTTGGCAAATTCGATATTGCCGAGGTGAAGGATTGCAGCAACCACACGAAAAATAGCGTCCTGTGTGAAAAAATGTGTTAAAAAACTTATTTGTTAGTCAATCGCATCTAGAGCCAACCATTACCTGTTCTTCTTCGTTAATTCCCACTACATCCATAGCATGCCTGGTTAGCAGATACTCCCTTGCATCATCCACATTTGCTACTTCGTAGCAATTTGTCTGGTTTAGATAGTGAAATGTTCTTGGATCTCCCACTTTAAACCTCTTCACATCCTGAAATGATCTTTTGAGATTAATTTCAGTTCGAACTCAATACAAACACTGAGCAGTATTAGGAATTTGATGCCGATAAACATCAAAGCACACATGCAAATGCTTTGATTGCTAATTAGAAGTTAAATTTGTTGAAATACCCAGCACTTAAACACCAAAAAAAAAGAATTCTATTAGAATCTTGTGCAATTTAAAGAAGAAATATTATGGATTATACCTTTACAAAATTTTAATGTGAAAATATCCTTCTATAGTAGCCACAAGCCGACAAACGAGACAATTAGTTGAATTGAAAGAGTGATTTGAATTTCTTTTCCTAGATTTTGCAAGCTAGCTAGCACGTTATCAAATTTTCAGCTTTTTTTTTGTCTCGAGGAATTTGAAAAGTGGAACTCCCTCTAGATTTGTTGTTTTCATCACCAGATCTCACCGCCAATGATGGGTGTCCTGGAATTCACTCTTAAGTCCTGTTTGGTGGGAAGATTATCATTCTACACAAATTTTAATATAAAAAATATTATTTTATTTTATATACTCAATAATTTTTATTTAAATATTAACTTTATTTTATATTTTAGACCAAAATATTCGAATTCGAGTATTTTGGTGTAAGATGTACAATAAATTTGATATTTTTAGAATTTGTGTAGAATAATTAAAAAAATTTATTTATTATTATTCCTTAAACCAGTACCATTTTAGTTCTGATTTCAGTCCTCACGCCAAATAAGACCTTAGTGTAAATCTCTTCTTACAATAGCATCACGCTCTATTAATCTCTTTAAATATTTTCCCTTCTTCGTCCCTTTATAGCAAGAAGTCAGCAGTAGTTTTCATGAAAATATCGAGAATAGCCTTGTTATTGAAGTTTAAACTAGGAATGACTTTGACAATAAGCTGTCATAGCCATTGATATTCCGTAACCGTCTCTTTAGCAAGTTGCTTTCAGGTTAAGAGATCTCTTGTTTTTGAAGATTCCTATGAAGATCACTCGTTCTCGAGGTTCCAATTTTCAAGTGCATCCTTGAAACTTTTATCCTTAAATCAAACCCTCATTCAAGGATTCCTATTTCGAGGTTTCAATTTTTGTGCCAATCCTTGGTTGTATTCTTGATCGAGGACTTTGAAGTATTGTCCTTTTTTTTTATACTAGGCTTTGAAGTATTATCACTCCACCGGTAAAGTTGCTTATTAGATTGACCCAACTTAGAACCGAACTGGCCTGATCCGATAAGAATTGGTCTGATCTGGAACCAGTTCAATCCGAACAGTGCCCAACCAATTCTAGTTTGGGGAACCAGACCGTATATCTATAGAGCTGGAACAGGTTCGGAATCGGACCAGTTCCAAAAAGCTAAAATCGGTCCAGTTCCTGGTTTTTTTTTTGTGCTGCGCATACTGTCACAGCCACACTGCACATGCACGTGCACATATATTAAATTTTTAAATTATATTATATAATTAAAAATATAATAATTTAATTAATATTATATTTATTAATATATAAATTTGTGTGCCATCCAAACTAATTATCTGTCCTCTTTTTTTTTTTGATTGGCCCTTGTATATAAAGTTTTTATTTATTTCATTTTTTTTGTTGTGCTGTGCACATGCTGCAATGCGCATAGCCACAGCATTTGCATATATATATATATTAAAATTTTAAATTATATTATATAATTTAAAATTTAATTATTTAATTAATATTATAATTATTAGAGATAATTACACTCAGATCTCTGAGTTTAAAGCTAATTAATACACAAATTCACATTTTTAAAATTATAACATCGGGGTTCCTAATTTTTAAAAAATTATCAAATGAGTCCTTTTTTATTTTTTTTATTATTAAAAATATTTTAAAATTACCGTTACACACCTCCCTTCGGCAAGTGCTCAGTCGCCGAACAGCCGCGCGAGCCACCGGCGCCCGCGCACGTGTGCTGGGATCGAGAGGAGAGAGAGAGGGAGGGTCCTCTCGATCCCAGCACACGCTCGCGGCCACGCGACCCGCTGACGGCTGCGTGCGACATCGCGTGCGCCTGGATCAAGAGGAGAGAGAGAGGCCCCTCCACTCTCTCTCCTCCCGATCCAGCGCACGCGCGCGGCCGTGCGACCCGCCAGCGCCCGCTGGATCGGCAGGAGAGAGAGAGAGGGGAGAGATATAATGGTAATTTTAAATATTTTTAAAAATAAAAAATAAAAAAGAACCCATTTGATATTTTCTTAAAAATTAGGAACCCTGATGCTATAATTTCAAAAAAGTGGACCTATGCGTTAATTAGTTTAAACTCAAGGACCTGAGCGTAATTATCCCTAATTACTAATATATAAATTTATATGCTATTGTGAGTCTGTGACCCAAATTAATGTCCTCTTTTTGTTTTGATAAGCCCCTGTGTAAAACTTTTATTTATTTTAATTTTTTTATTCAAATTTAAATTTCTACTTAATTTTACCTATATAATTTATTTTATTTGCAACTTGTGAGATGTTAGATTGATTGAATTAGCTCTATATATATAGCCTATTGCCTAAATGTAGTCAAGTTTAACTTTATTCTCTTTAATTTTAATTCTTGAAATTCTAAAAACATCGACTATAGCAAGCAGATGCTAATACATGGAGGAAATTACTCCAGTGCTAACATAATTTCAACAATTTATGCGAAAGAAGTTCAGGGACTGTTCATTGATGATGATGTTGCTGATCTGAAATATATTTCAGAGCAGAACCAAGGTGAAAATAATAAGCAGATACAGGCACCTTCAGTTGGAGTTGGTGTATCGACATAGTCATCTATAAGCATGATATAAGCTCATGTAAAATGAAGTAAAGTATGAGAATTTTACAATATTATTCAAAAGAAAAGTACCGATTCAAGTAAGCCGAGCAATTTCCAGGCTGTAAGATTTGTAAGAAATAATATTCTTACAAATTGACAGATGTAGACGGGGTGGACTAGTACTTTCAAAAAACACTTAGTGAAGTTTCAAAGCATTGATGAGAAAATGTGTCAACCCACTACTGTTGAGCCCTCCCAAAAAATAAATTTACACATTGGATCAAAGCCTTAGTCATTTCGAAATGACAAAGCCCAACATAGTCTTATATGTTTCGTTATAAAAATAAAATAGCCTTTTACAATCTGCAAATCAAAAGGTTGTCTAGAATATATGTTGGAATATTTACAATCAACTTATTAATGAATCTCCCAAAATACATTAAAAAAAAGTGTCTAGCTATATATAAAGAATATAATAATACTCTTATTCAATACTTTAAAGAATTATTGTATAAAGTTAGTTTAACTTCTAATATATGAACCAGCATAAAGAGCCCAAACTACTTGGTTATGACCTGTCATTAAATTAATAATGATTGAAGCCTGTAAAAACATATATTAATACTCAATCTACTTGATGTTACACACATCAATCCATTATTTTTAATTATATTTTAAATATAAGTAGGGCATTTTGTATAAATGACAAGATTTCTGCGATTATATTGGATAACACTTCAAGTAACAATCTCGCATGTAGTTATTTGACTCGATCTTTAAAAACTATTATGTATGAATCTTTTTTTATCTTCGTTGTATATATCAAATTTTAAACTTGTGTGTGTCGATAGTTTTTTCTGTTGACCACTTAAATATTGATTAGATTAAGATTATAGCAATGTGGATTCGTAAAGGAAACATCCAACTTGAGTGGAAACAAATTTATCAATGTGTAGGAAAAAGACCTATCAAATTTCTGCTGCTAGTTGACACAAGATGAAATTCTTTGCATCAATTGATAGATTCAATTTTGCCTTATGAATATATTGTCACCCTTTTTTAAAACTCTGAAACTTTAAATGAGAATTATTAACTTAATGATATAATCTGAATTTATTTGAGAAAGTTTCATGAGCTTTTATCGATTTTTAAGGAGGCAACAAAATAGTTCTCTAGTTAATATTTGATTTAGCAAATTTTTTATCATATACTTTTCAAATTTTCCAAAAATTTGTACAATTTTGGAATGACTATGGGGAGAAGTTAAAAAAAATTAGGAAATAATTCCTTTTGTATTATATTATATCATTTTTTAATCCTCATCAAAGAAGCTTTGCAATGAAAACTTTTTATGCTGGATATTTTGAATACTTGAAAAATAATACAAATTGACAGAAATTTACTTTTACTATTCTCCAAGAAATATTTTCTTTATATTACAATTAATAGGTTAAAAATAAAGAACAATGAGAATAAGTTATGGCAGCAGCTCCCAAAAAGAAGAGTGAAGTACTAAGGAAAGCAACTGAAAAGTGACTATGAACTTCAACAAAAATGATCAAATGAAAGAAATTATTATGATTGCAGTCACTGAACATGCACCAGCTAACTTGAATAAATTGTAATTTTGCCAACATTTAGGAGTAGATATAGACAATGATTTTAACTTCCTAGCATGGTGGAAGAGAATTGCAAGCTAATTTCTAGTTTTATCGGCTATGACATGGGACGTTTTTGCATTCAACTATAGCTATTGAATCAACATTCTTCTTAAATGGAAGAATAATTAGCGGCTGCCATAACTCTTTGTTATCTATATTCCTTTATATGCTTAACTGCCTGAAAGATTGATTTAATACTCAGAAGCATAATCAAAAAATAATCTTATCAATAAATTCAAAGACAATAGCTCGAAGAGAAGAGAATTTACAAAATAAGTACATTATACTTTTTTAGAATAATGTATTCATATTTTATTTCAAAATATTGTAATTTCGAAGTATGGAATAAAATAAATTTCTTTGCTTAAATTTATTATGAATTATTTAAAATTATTTTAATTATATTAAAAAATAATAAAAAACATGTAAACCAGTTCAGAACTGGCTCCCAGACCAATTTAGAACTGGTAGGAACTAATCTGAACTGACTTAGTGGTTCCGGTTTCGCCTAGGTTGCCGGAACCTTAATGTTTATAAGGCTCTGGACCGAAGTCCGGAACCAATTGGTTGTCTCAAATCTGACCGGTTTAGGCTAGAACCAATCCGATTTGAGCCAATAACGAGCTTTATCCACTAGACATTGAACATTTGCCCTTCTCCATTATAGGCATAACAATAAGATGGTGCAAGAATTTTTCATAGAAATGCCGAGAATGACCTCCACGTCATTTTCTCAACTAAGCCACTTGCCCAACAGGTTTGATTGTAGTTTGACACGTGCACTGCTAAGTAATTAGCTTTGGAGCATGTTACTTTTTGCTTCAAAGATCACTTGTCTTCAAAAATTTTCATGAAGATTAACTATTCTCAAGGTATCAATCCGTGAGTGCTTCATCAAAGTTTCTATCCTCGGATCTCATCCCTGTACGAGAATTTCTACATGAAGGTTTCAAACTTGGGGTCCAAATCTAAGTTATGTTTTACATTAAGGACTTGCGATGCTTATAGAAATTTTGCACCTAGCTTCAATCATATCTTTGACGATTCTTTTTTTAGGACATCTTTCTTTTGACTCTCGTCGAACTTTCTCTTCCGCTCTCATAAGTATAGATATCACAACAAATTTAACAAGTTTACCCAAATTAGGGAGAACATGAACAGTTAAATAATTAACCAACAACATAATCAGACCGAGCAATCCACCCTACCCTGATCGGACAGTCCGGCCAGGCCATGTTGTTGGCTTGGCTGGACCATCCGATGTGATTGAACTGTCGGCATGATCAGAACAGTGACCTAATCAAACCCAGCAGGTCAAGCCATCTTGGTTCGACCAGACAGTTTGATACGATCGGACCGTCCGTTCGACCATGCTGTTGGCACAATTGGACGGCCCGGTCATTTTGTTCCATTGCTCTCCGCCAAGTGCGGGGTGACCACAGTGCACGCAGCACCTCGTGGTCTGGAGTCTGAATTTAATAATTTATCTATCTAAATATTATAAAATTCACAAATAATCTTAGAGGAGAGAGAGAGAGAGAGAGAGAGAGAGAGAAAAAAAAAGCGTTATGTTTGATTCTACTGATGGAATTACCTCTGGTGGAGCGCAACAGAGCATGTAGAAGCAGTGATAGTTCCTTTCAGGATCAGAAACCTGACAAACCCTCGAACGCTCTAGAAGATACGTGCGAACTGCGGCCCCTGAGATCTTCCCATACTTGTCGAACTGTATCTCGACAAACTTCCCAAAACGACTGGAAGCATTTTCAGATCAATAAGAAATGCGCTCACGCGATTCCATCAGCAAACAGACTGCTTACCTCGAATTGTTGTTCTTCACTGTCTTTGCGTTCCCAAATGCTTCAAGAACAGGATTAGACTGCAAGCGAAACAAATACTTTCATGATCAGTTATTTCATTTGGTAATTGAAGGGTTTCTTTCTTCCTTCACCTCCAAAACTTGCTGCTCTACAGTTCTTCCTTCAGCCCCTGATCTTCCGCCCATGAAGGCTAAGTACCTCATGAGCATCTTCGTCGTCTCTGTTTTCCCTGCTCCGCTCTCTCCACTGACAAGAATGGATTGGCTCCCCTGTTCGTTTATCATCGCCCTGTCACAGAGAGTAGATCATTCAATGTACGATGATCATCACGAGAATCAACGAGCTCGCGGATTTTACCGGTAGCAAGCATCAGCAACTGCAAACAGGTGGGGGCTTAGCTCCCCAAAAACCGCTCCTTTGTACTGTTCCATCATGTGAACATCATAAAGATGAGGAAGCCTTCGAAACGGATTGACGGCGATCAATATGTTCCCTGTGTAGGTCTGATTAAGATCTGTGTCAATTAGCAGTGCGGTATAGATTCTTGCTGACTTGAAAAGAAGAAGAAACTATCTCACATAAATCTCATTGAGAGCGAATCGGCAAGCGAGATTATGCAACACCCCTGGTTCGTGGAGATACGCCAATTTCGTCATGTCATCAACCCCTGCTGGAGGAGCTTCGGTGTCCTTCGGATAGATGATGGAGAGACTGGCCACAACCTGCCGATAGGATTACAGACAATTGAAGCCATCTCAAAAACTGATCAAAATTGTTAGCGTTAAGGACTAATTGAATCTGAAACAGGAGGCAATTGGAGGTTTGGAGATGATCATCAGTTTCAGAGCAACAGGATTCTCTGCGACTCAGTAATGCCTGCAGCTCTCGGCTTACTGTTTTGCCATCGAGAGTGATGATGGTGGCATCGCTGCCTTTGATCTGCGTGACTTCTCCGTCGATCCAAGCGAGATCCGAGTCCTCGGCCCACACGTGCGACCCGACGACGATGTTCACCGGAGTTCCCTGGCCCAGCAGATTCAACCAGAGGTGAGTGAATTAGAGGTATTGCAGATATGCGCTGCTCGATAAACCAGTGATCGCAGAATGAAATCCGCTGATGTGCGACTCACCATCGATCAATTCAGCATCACCGACGAGAAGCTGAATTCCACTGCTGGAGATTACTAATCTCCTATGTTGGCGACGGAGAAGGGAAAGCAAGGAAAGGGATAAAGGAATGGAGAGCTATAGAAGAGTTGGAAAGCAGAGGTGGTGATGGTGGTAATTCAAAAGGCGAGAGAGAGAGAGAGAGAGAGAGAGAGAGAGAGAGAGGGAAAAGGAGGCAACATTTCGGCCAGCCGGGCCAGATTGGACGCCGACGCAGCGGCTGGCAGGCGGCCGGAGGTGGGGCCGAGAAGGCTTCGCCTTCCGGCCAAAGATCTTTGGAATTGACTCAGGATGGAGTTCAGACTTCAGAACTGGAATGAAGAGGAGGAGTTAAACTTCTCCATTAGCGCTAGAATCTTTTTTACTTTTTTTTTCTTGAACTACGTTGCATTTTCCTTACTTTAAACTTTTATCTAAATATTATTATATTAAAAAAAAACTTTCATCTAAATAGGTTATGTATTCAGAGTCACATAAATTTTAGGATAAATTACGCCTAAATCTCTGAGTTTAACACTTAATATCACATAGATTCATATTTTTTAAATTATAACATTAAGTCCTGAGTTTTAATAAATTATCAAATCGATTCTTTTTTTATTTTTTTATTATTAATTTTTTTTAAAATTATTATTTTACCCATACCATTCTCTCTCTCCTCCCGATCCGGCCCACTCGCGCTGGCCGCGCGGCCTATCTATCGGTGGCCGCGCGACTTGCTGGTGGGTCGCGCGTGCCCCGGATCAGGAGGAGAGAGAGGGGGGCAGGATTAAAACGATAATTTAAAAAAAATTATTTATAAAAAAATTTAGAAAAAACTCATTTAATAATTTGTTAAAACTCAGAAATCCGATGTTATAATTTAAAAAATATGGACCTACGTGATATTAAGTGTTAAACTTAGAGACCTAGGCGTAATTTACTTTAAATTTTATTTCATTGTTAGCTGGCACAGGATCTTCCAAATTAGTTCACTGAAGTTCACTTCCATAAATTCCTCCACAAACCTCTCTTTTAATTGGAGTTTAATTTTTAGATTCAAAGAAAAAAATAGAGAAATTATATTAATATACATATAAAATAAAATTAATTTAATGCTAAAAATTATGTAAAAAATTTAAATAAATTTAATTTTTAATATCAGAATTTATATAAAATGTAAAATAATACTGATTTTTTTTATATTAAGATTTATTTTTAATATAAAACAATGGTGGGACTAATTTGAGATGGCAAAACTTTCCTTGAATTTCGGTTTATGTTATCACTGCTTTTTATTTTTCTATTTTTAGAACATTATATTTCGTTCTTATTATTTTAACAGTACTCCACTTTAGTTTTCCACTTTTTCTTTCTTCATATTATAGCCATTAGTGGTTGCTAGTTTTAAGTGTAAATTAAAATTCATTCGTATTTTATTAGATTTGAATCGGCTTTATCATCTCCTTGCTCTAGTTAATTTTTTTAAAAAGAAATCAATTCATCTCGTATTTGACTTAATATAAATATAAATATACATATTTAAAATTTTCTAAAATTAATTTAGAAATTTTAATATGTAAATACATTTCTATAGTTTATATAAAAGATATTAAATTAGAAATATATGCATAAAATTTAAAATAAATTTATATATTATATTTTTAATATATTTATAATATGTATATTTATAAAAAATATATGATTTATAATTAAATTTTGATTAACTTAAAATTAACTTAAAAATTTTCAAATTAAATTAAAAAAATTGGATACATTTTTTTTAATTATAATTTGAGACTTAGTCGATTTTTAATTGCCTGGTGACTGGAAAATACCAACAGTCAAACAACAGGCGTCAACTATTTTGAACCGATAATTTTCATCAATTATTTTCGTTCATGAACAAATATAATAAATGCTAATCAAATTATTATTTTTTAATGAAAACTAAACAAATTAAATGAATAATTTTGATGTTTGTGCCTTTTAGTCCTGTTGATTTGTAAATTAAAATTTTTTATTTTAAATTAAGTTTGATTCAAACTTCTTAAATTCTTTTTAATTTTGAATTAAATTAAGCTAAATTATAATACATATTTTTTTATTAAAATATATTATATATGTATATATATTACATTTATTAAAATATAATATTATAAATTAAACTTTAAATTTCAGATGTGTATTTATATAAAGAAATTTATTGATTATATTTTATAAAATATGTATTAATATACATATTAAGTAAATTATGAGTAAAATTGTTTTTTAGTAGACTAGTTTTGAGCTATAAAAATATAATCAATTTTATATTAAATAAAATATAAAAAAATTTTGAACGAGTTCCATTCTTTGAGCATGCAATTGTCAGTGTGCCGCCCTATTTGCAAGGTTGTTTTTTATTCGCCTAGCTTTGCTGTTTGGCGTTCTGCATGTTACATGGGATCTGGAATAGCTGATCAAGGACGGTGCACGTTGTCGCTGCCAGCTGAAAAAGTGCGCTTTGTGTTAATATGAATCGAATATAAAAAATCGATCAAAAATTAAATCAATTTTAGATCGAATTAAAATTGAATCGATTTAAATGAGCCGACTAACGAGCTAAAAGTTCGGTTCGGTAATGATTTTAAGCCGATTTTGAGCCGGAGTAGGCTCGACTCGATCCAACTCGAAATTGCTCGAATTAAAATATATTTTATATTATAATACATATATATAATATATGTATATATATATGTTATATAATATATATATATATATATTATAAACTGAGCCGATTTCGAGCCGGATCGAGTTAGACTTACTCGTCTCGAGATTAGCTAAAAAAAAGTTGAGATTTGATTCATTTCGAGCAGGCTCGTAAATGAATCGAAATCAGCTCGAAGTCGATTGGAATCGACTCGAGCTGGCTCAAAGTTGAACCCAATCGAGTTAGAGTCGATTTCGAGTCGATCAAAATGTTATCAATCTGATTTCAAGCCGGTATTGATTCGGCTCAAAATTGAATCGGTAACAGCTCTAAGTGCGCTTTTTGAAGGCGAACCAGTCGGTGGGAGAAGCTTAGAAGGCATGCAAAATTGCAGATCGATCATTCAGCAGATAACTCGATGCTCAACTTAATAAACATATATTTGATTTGTTGATGTTAATAAATAAATCTAAATATAATTTTAAAAATTAAATCAATATATAAACAAATTTTAACATATTAATATTCATAAATTTATTCATATGAAATCTATGAAAACACTCATAATGATATTTATTCAGAGTATAAATTTATAGTAAAATTATTCATAAATATATTGATATTTTTGATAAGAGCTTATCAGAATTTTCATGTTTATGAACTCAATTGTATTTGAGCTTATTTAAAAACAAATTAGTGAACTTATTCGTGAATTAAATATGAACTATGTCAAACAAAACTTAAAAAAAGCTCAAATTTGATTTTAGTAAAAGAAAATGAGCGTGAAAAAAATCACTACTTGTTGACATAGAATGTGGGAGATCCCAAGAAATATCAAAAAAAAAAAAAGAGTCCTAAGAGACGGCGACGCGCAGAGGAATAAGTCTAATGGTTGAGGTTTAGGAGAGAGAGAGTTCGGGGCATCTAGAAGAGCACACAACAATTTAAGGTAGTTCAGAGAGAAAATCCCCTACGTCCACCGAGCGATCAGCGAAGAAGTTTTACTAATGAAAAAAAATAGCCGTAAAGGCTAATACAAAGAGCTTACAAGAGAAAGAGAGAGAAAGAAGGAAAAAAAGAGAGCTTCTTTTGTTCTTAAGCTCATGTTTTATAAGAGATAATAGAGAAGGGATTCTACTTTTCCTGGGGCGAATTCTCCTTTTTTTAAGCCTATTCCTTGGTATTTGTAGGCAGCGGATGGTGCAGCTTTATCTTAATTTTCCGGAAGGAAAGAACATAAATAAGTCCTGGACCTATGCTGCTTTGTCGGCCACTGGAGGGACCAGAGTCAATAAAAACAGAGCTTGACCTTTGGATCACGGTACTGCTTCTGGGGATTCGTGATGGCTGAAGTATGCGGACCCTTGATTTGCGTGTCTTGAAAAGAAGCCTTGTACAAGGAACGACGCGGTCGGGCCAAGTTGATTGTGATAGATATAGCTGAGAAATATCGTGCTCGATGTGGTTGGGAGAGCTGTTTGAACAAGGGCCATGCAGGATGTTTGGAAGGCTCCAAACCTCACTCACGAGATTTAGAAGGCTCCAAACCTCACTCACGAGGTTTGGGAGGCTCCAACCAGCTTCAAAGATTAATGCATGATCTTTCAAGATAAAAGGGCGTCACATGTATGGCTGTGATGCAGCACTGGAGCCACATGTCAACACTACTCAATTCAGTTCATTTTATTTACAGCCATGATATAAGATTGTTGTATATTGATCCAAAAAGAAATTATATAAAAAAAGGAGATAAAATTGTGCTAATACTGTTAAAATCAAAGCAGACCGATCGATTCAGTAGACCCGGCTGCGAATTGGTGGGGCATCCAATGTGCATTAAACAAGAAGCAAATGAGCACTGGAAAAATTACATAAAAGTTCTATTTTGAAATATATTTTGAAGTTCATTATTTCAAAATATTTTAACATTTGTGTAATTGTAAAGATATAATTTAATATTTTAAAATTAAATTACAATGAGACCCTTTTATCCCAAAATGTAAACTATTTAGATGTTACTTGTATAAATATAAATCTAATTCTTTTAGGGTAATATAAATTCAATTTTTGATGAGCTTAAAATATGAAAAAATAATGCACAATGGCACAATTAATTATTAATTTTGATTGGCCAATAGAGGGCTGATACGTCAACATTAGATGGGTCCCATTGCTGACATAGCTCTCCACTATTGGTCAGTTAAAGTTCAGCCGATCGAACTTAATAAAATTTATAAAAAAAATTTATATATTTTTTTGAACAAAAAGCATTTTCAAAATAGCATTGTCGAAAAAGAAAATGTCAAACAGTCAAACTTTGATATCTAAATTTAATAGAATTTCAGAAGCTGAAATTTCACTGCTCCCGTTTAGCCTGAGGGCACAGATTAGCCTACGTTAATATTAATTTTTTAAGAAAATAACAAGGAGAAATAATTATTTAAAAAATTTATAATAATTAATTAAAATCGAAATTCCCCATATGATAGCTTGTAACAAATAAATGCATCAGAAAAGCCCATCAAACTTAAGAGTTAATTATATTTTAAATTCGAAATTTATTTATATTTTATTAGATAAAAATCTGATTTAATTTTCTTATGACTTATAAAAAAAATTTTAAAATAAAATTAATTTAACTCATAATTAATTTAATATTTATATAATGATATGCATTTAAAATTACATTTTATACAAATTTTATGAAAAATGTAGATTAAAAATATTAAAGTATAACAAAATAAATGTCCTAAATGCACACATATCACTCAATAGTGGGTCCCACACGAACCGTTTTTTGGGCGGTGCTGTTTTTGGCACCCGAGCACATCCGCCGTCCAATCGCCTCACATGCGAGAATGCCTTGATCGTACGGTTGTAAGCATGGAGTTCGCATGCGGAAGTTTCGGGCATTTGTGTGCGATAAACGCCGGTTCTTCCCGCCTGGGGTTCTCAGCCTCAATTTGATCCATGCTCAAATTAAGTAAAATTTATTTTTAAAAAATAAAATATTTTATATAATTTTTAATAAATAAATTAATTTTATTTAATATTTTTATAATTAACTAATTTTATTTCTCGTCGTATATACATCTCAATAGTGTCCTGACTGGTGCCTTCCCTGCTCATGCGTGCTGCATCATCAAGAGGGAAAAAAAAAGAAGAGATATTTAGTATAAGCTCCTAAGTTTAGATTATCGTTTCATACAGATCTTACGTTTTTGATTTAGTTACAGGAGGATCTCGAGAAAAGTCTATGAAGTATCACCTAGATTTATGGCTTTTAACAATTCAATCTCGAGTCTATTCGATCTCAACTCAAGATTAAATTGAAGGTTTTCGATTTGATCCAGAGAATGGACGAGGAGAGTTCGATCCGATCTCGATTCGGGTAGGTCTGGCTTATATGTTATCGATTCAAACTCGATCCGACACAAAATCTATCCAACTTTCGATTAATTTTTGATCTTTTTTTTTCAAATATTATATATAAATATATTTGTTCATTCAATTGGCTTAAATTATAGTCATTCACTTTAATCTATTATTTAAAAAAATATATATATAACTTAAATCTAATGAAACTTTTCAATAGACTGCTGCAAAAAATTACATACTAAATCTAATTATATGTATATATGTAATATTTTTTGTTTTTTTATTAATCCAATTTCAAGACATATCGATACGATCCTATGCTAGCTCAAGACTGGATTAATAAAATTTTCTTGCAAAAAAATAGCTCGTTAGTTGGCTCCTTTAGATCGAATCGAGCTCAATTCAATTCAAAATAAGATTTAATTTTCGAACGATCTTCAATCATCGAGCAAAATTAACCGTCTTACCTAGATCTCCTGTAACTGATTTTACTCAGATCTAATCCTGCATAAGTGTAGGTTCATAGTTTCAACTAATTTATTACCTTTTTTAAAATATCTAATGTATTTTTTGCAATTTAAAATACTAAAATTATTATCTTATAGTAGGTTTTATTGTTGAATAAAAAATTAAATATAATATATTAAAAATTATGTGAAATATAATATAAATTAAATTTTATTATTGAAGTTTATGCATTGAGAATAAAAAATAATTTTTTTTAATAAAATAGTTGGAGGTCATTTTTTGCCATGATCATGGCCAAAAATGACCTTCAACCAAACAGGGCCTAAGACCACTAAGACGCTCCACGAGTTTTAAATTTTTATGCAAATTTTTAATATTGGCACAGAGCCCGAAATTAATCAATATGCTCCTCTTTCTGTGGAGACAAACATTTAACAAAAAAAAAATGTAAAGACCAGTTAAAAATATAATATCAATTCCATAGACTCAGGTGAAATATTTAAAATTCATTAACTAATTTAAATTATCTTATCAAACTCAAAATTTAAGAGTAGTTTACTTTTATAAATTTTTAAATGCATTTTATCATTCAGTTCCCGTTTGAAAATTAAAAATTAAAAATTAATCCGATTTAATTTTAATTTAATATATCACATCACACATAAAATTTAATATTAAAAATTAATTTTATTTCACATACTACACACATTATTAAAATAATAATTAACTTATATCACATTTTTTATATATTCTAATATAATAATTAACTTTATATCACATTCCTCACATATCTCAACGTAATAATTAAATTTATTTCACATTATTCATAATTTTTAATAAAAAATATCTCTATCTAAATTTAATTTTAATCTTATTAAATTTAATCTTATAAACAAGCAAACAGACCCCAATGATAAATTTTTGGAATAATTACCTACATGCCACATAATTTAGTTTTATTTATGCTTTACCCATCCATTCTTAATTAATTATACTATGCACACTCAAAATATTATAAAATCTTACATACACACATTTGAGTTAAAACTTAATCAAATTTATTTAAAAAAAAAAATATTCTATTAGTAAATCATCAACATTATATTTTTATTCTTAATGATATATATTTTTCTCTTTCTCAATACCACACTAAAGCATTGATTTATCCTAAAATCAATTCACGTCGCGGATGTCTTCTTCCTTTGGCGCCACCTAAACATTAAGGTTTTAGCATTTTCACTCAAAATATATTTAAATATTCTTAAAATAATATGATGAACGGCTCAGATTTTTTGTAATTTAATTATAGTTAGGTTATTGAAAAATTATGATTACTCATTATAATAGAAATAAGTTAAAATATGTGTATGTAAGGTTTTATAATATTTTGAGTGTGTATAGCGTAATTAACTAAGAATAGATGGGTAAGACATAAATAAAATTAAATTGTGTGGCATGTAGGTATTTATTTCTAAATTTTTATAGATATTATGACATAAAATTTATATTATAATAATTAAATATTTACAGTGAATATTTTTATATTATTATTATTGTTTTGATAATTATTTTTGTTTTTTTTGATAGAATTTTTTATATTATTATTATTAAAACGAAGGAATCATGTCATCATTAACATCATTTAAAAATCCGATTTAAGGAATTATGAATCATTGAATTATAAGTCATTATTAAAGGAATTATTACAAACAGGTAGAGATGACAGAACCCAAGAAGAAAAAGGCAGTGAGCTAGCTGTTTTCATTATTAAAGGAAAATACCATATGAGTCCCTTAACCTTTGCTCCTACTAATATATCATTTAAATTAGGTCCTCAAGTTGACCTGATTTTTCATATTCGAGCCTGGAACAAAATATTGCTTAGAAATAGGTCTATTATTTCATTAAAATCTTGCTTTGGTTTTTCGAAGGAATTTGAGCTCAGTGTTTCAGACATAATTAAAGTCCCAATCAATTTTTTAAATGCTTTAATTTGAGTTTCCAAGATTACAAAATTTCTGTAATTTTAGTCTCAATTAAAATCTAATTGCTAATTCATTACTAATATATTATAAAATTATTTTTATTCGTTAAATTTATAGTTTTTATAATATAATTTTGACAAATTAATATTTTAAATTTTTTAATTTTATATTTTTAGTGTAAAGAAGGAAAGAAATAAAAATAAATAAATTTAATTTTTATTAATTTTTAAAAAAAATGGTGAAAATAAAAAGATAGAATGATACTTTTAAAATATGTAAATAATTTAAACTAATTAAAAAAATTAAATTTTATATTTTTAAGTTTAAAAAATTCATGAAAATAATGAGATTCTAAAAAATTGACTAAAGTAGTTGTATTTTTATAACTTTAAGGACATATTTATTTGTAGTGTTTAATTTAATAAGATTAAAATTAAATTTAAATAGAGATATTTTTTTATTAAAAGTTGTGAATGTTATGAAATAAAGTTAGTTATTATGTTGGGATATGTGAGGAATGTGATATAAGTTAATTATTATTTTGATAATATGTGTAGGATGTGAAATAAAGTTAATTTTTAATATTAAATTTTATGTGTGATGTGATATGTCTATTTAAAAATAAATCAAATTAATTTTAAATTCTTAAACAAACAGGGCCTAAAAAACTCAAAAAAAAGTTTTTAAATTTTTAAAATCATCTTGCATTATAATTAATTCTTTATGAGTGAAGCAATGAAGGATTGCTGAAACCCACCTTTCCTCTAACCTACACAATTTATAAATTCAAGTTGTGTAGTTATATTGAATGTAATGCATAAGTTAAAGATAAATTGGTTTTATTTCATGTATTTAGATTTTTTTTTGAAAGGTCATGTATTTGAATTTTGATTGACAAAAGAATCTAACATCAAAATCTTGTTTTGATGAAGTGAGTATTTAGATTGTTGTTAGGCAAGATTTTAGAAAAAAAGATAATTTAAAAAAAATTATAAAAAAATTTAAAAATATATATATATAATGTGAAATAAAGTGAATTAATTATATAAAAAATTATATTGAATGTAAATTAAAGTGATTATTTAATATTAAAATATATATATATAATAAAATATAAAATAATTTTTTAAAAATTTTTAAGATAATTTTAAGATTCTGATCACGACTAAAATAAACTTTTTTTTTAACCAATTATCAAATAGGACCTAACATGATATTTTGATTTGTGAAATATAAATGTTATATAAGGAAAGATAGTAGCCAAACTTATAAATATAAATAATACATTAAAATATGCCAAAAAAAATTAATTAAATAATGAGAATAATTAAATAATTTATTTAATAAAAAGTAAACTTAATTTTTTCCAAATAAAATCCATTTAAAATAACTTATATAAACAATATTACCTCCAAACCTCAAAGACCTAGCGACGATAATACACAATATCTACACTCTTAGTGGTCAAGTTTGCGATTAATTAATTTAACCATGCAAGGCAACAACATATCACATTAAGACTTGAGCATATTGAATGACTTATTAAGAGTTCTTTCAAATACGAAAATAGTTCAGAGTATGACTCGATAAATCATCTCTTTGCACATGCAGATTTAAAACTTCAAACACAAAATTCCACAAACTGCAACATGACAAACTACAAATTTAAAACATGTCGTGTCCTAAGCCCTCGATGAGAAATGCGAAAAATTACATTAGGTAGTTGATAACCAGCATAAAACTTATCAAATAAATATGACAAACTACAAATATAAAGCATTAGAATTAAATTGTTGCAATCTGTGCAAGTGAAGCAAAAACTTGACAAATAATCTACAAGTCGATACTTGACAGCAATATGAAATAGCAAACCTTAAACCAGAAATTTAAAGATACAACTACTTGACAAGAAGAACACCAGAAAGTGAAGTGCGTGCAAGTGACAAATCTTAAGACAAACATGATAATATCCTTGTAGCAAATGAAGAGGTAAGACAAGTAGCACAAAATTGTGATTCATCAAAGCCCCAGGGAAGAAACATGGAAAGATCAGCGCTTTTTCGACACGCCAACAGTCTTCCCCCTCCTGCCAGTAGTCTTCGTGTGCTGCCCACGAACTCGAAGGCCCCAGTAGTGACGAAGACCACGATGGTTCCTGCCAATGGACTCTTGTGAGTTCACAAAAAGTTCAAAATCAATCGACAACGGCCAGCTTTGAAAGAAAGCTTGCGTCATTTATCTTCCGAAGGATATAATACTCGAAATAACAAGATATCATGGCCGGCTGATGCAGCGCGGGGATAGATTTTAAGGCGAACCTAACGCTACCAATATTAAGTTAGCGCCTAAGTTTTTATTTTTATATAAAATACTAAATACAAATGAAGAGGAGATTAAAACTAAGTTTTCAAATTATATTAGATATAATTATTTTGCATATTCACATACGTGTCACGAAATTACTTTGATAATTAAAATTTGATCCAAGCAAATTCAGGAAACTATTGCGAATAAGATAGCTAAATTATCAAAGTTTAGAAATAATTTAACACGCATGCATATTATCTTAAAGAACTTCGCACATGATAATTAATCGATTCATTTAACATATATTTCTTTCATGCATGAGTTAAACAGGAAATAACAAGAATCCAGAATTGGAATTATAATTTCCGTAGCATGATGAAAATAAAACAAGGAATCAGAGTAAATTCCTACAGATTCTGGAAGCAAGAAAATTCAAACACCAACAGGAAACTTGAGACACCATTCATTCTACCAAAATGAAAACATAACTTGACTGCTGTAAATAACTACAGGGAATCAAAGAATAATGGAAGGAAACAAAGCAGGGAAACAGGGAAAACAGCGAAATTTGGGAACTAAGAAATACTATAAGCAAACCAAGGAGAATCAGAACTCAAAGTCGAAGCCTCAGCCCCCTGCCGTAGCCTCAGACGAAGCCGAACTATCCCCGAGATGAAACCGCAGCCACCTGCTCAGTTTGATCAGTGGAAGAACGCCGACTGCAGCCGCCTGCTGCCGTGCCGACGACGAAATCCGCAACCACCTGTCCGGATCTCTGAGTCGTTCCTGAAACGAAACCGCAGCCACCTGCTCGACTCCGATCTGTGGAGAAAACGTCGAACGCAGCCACCTGCCGCAGTGCCGGCGAAAAATCCTTGGCCACCTGCCCGGATCTCTTCAAAACTCAGCTCTGAGTAGAATCGCTCACAGATAATCAAAAACGCCCCTCCCTTGCTGTCTTCCCGTCGGCCATTTTATAGGAGAAGAAGAGCTACGGGCGGAACTAACCGTATACGAAGAATCGGCGGAGGAAGATCCCAGTTGTGGAGAACGTGGCCGATGACGTGCGCGAGTGCTGCGGAGAGGCCGGCGACGTGCGTGGAAATGCGCGGCAAGGAAGAACGGCGACATCAGTCTTGCCGCGAAGGCTTCGCGAACGCCAACAGAGAAATCCCGTGCCCACCATGAATTTAGGGCAGCTTGATTTATTTTGATTGAAAATTGCATTCAAGTCCTTCTGTTCCTGCTCCTTTGCAAATAGCACCAAAATATGTAATATGAATTCAATTTGATTCTAATTGGAACCAACTCAATCCAATTGAATCAAATTGACTCAAAATGACCCAAACAAGACTTATACTAATCCCAATTGATCTCAATTGAACCTTAACTAAGTATGACTAGGTTCAATTGAATCAAATCCAACCTATTTTAATTAATTTGAATTTAATTTGACTCAAATTGAACATAAATAATTCAATTTGAATCTAATTAATCCAAATTAACCAAATAAGACTTAAAATAATTACAGGACACCAAAGTGGGCATTCCCACCGACATAAAAATAAATTGTTCGACCCAATAAATGACCCAAATAAAATATGCAAAAATAAAGATAACTATATACAAGATAAAATTGTTATAATCTACGCTCAAGGTCGTAGATTATAACGCAGTCGTTGACGCTGGTGATATATGCAAAATAATTATATCTAATATAATTTGAAAACCTAGTTTTAATCTCCTCTTCATTTGTATTTAGTATTTTATATAAAAATAAAAACTTAGGCGCTAACTTAATATTGGTAGCGTTAGCTTCGCCTTAAAACCGATCCCCGCGCTGCATCAGCTAGGACGAGATTTTGCTGTGAGAAGATTATCTCTTCATCGACTGTCCGATCTCGACGTAGGTGGCGTCGATTTCTCGCCGGTTCGGCAGCAGGTGGCTGCCATCGGCAATTTCTCCATTGATCGGAGTCGAGCAGGTGGCTGCGGCTTCGTTCAAGGACGATCCAGAGATCCGGACAGGTGGTCGCGGATTTCGTCGTCGGCACGGCAGCAGGCGGCTGCGGTCGGCGTTCTTCCACTGATCGAACCGAGCAGGTGGCTGCAATTTCATCTCGGGGACAATTTGGCTTCGTCTGAGGCTACGGCAGGGGGCTGAGGCTTTGACTTTGAGTTCTGATTCTCCTTGGTTTGCTTATAGTACATCTTAGTTTCCTATTTTTCCTGTTTTTCCTGTTTTTCCTGTTTTCCTGTTTCCTTGTTTTCCCTTTCATGGTACTGTTAGAACATTCCTGATCTGCATTTCTTTAGCTTTACTTATTTCCATATTCCTGAATACAATTTCATTTCCTACAATGCTTTGCTCATTGTTCTTGCCTAAGCTTTGGTTGGAATTGAGAGAGGAGTTCACTGTTTTTCCTTTATTATATATCTTTCTTTGAATCGAATTGGGAAACTCATATTTGGTGAAGATTTCAATATATTTAATCATATTGGATGAATTATCATGTACTGAAATTTCTTGATAATATGCATGTGCGTTAAATTATTTTTGAAGCTCGATAATTTAATTATCTTATTTGCGAAAGTTTCCTGGATTTGCTCGAATTAAAATTTAATCATCAAATAAATTTCGTGACACGTATGAGAATATGCAAATAATTATATTTAATATAATTTAGAAAGCTTGGTTTAATCTCCTCTCCATTTGCATTTAGTCATTTAAATAAATACATATAAGTCTAGGCACTAATTTAATATTGGTAGCGTTAGGATTGATTTAAATTGATCCCCGCGCTGCATCACCGGTCCTAAATAAATAATAACAAAAACAACAACAAAGACACAATCGCAATGTAATTGTGGTCAACTTCATAGATTTCTATTTTCCATGGAACTCTATTGATAACAAAAATTTCTACCAGCTAATCAAGATAAGTGGTTAATTACATGAATTACTCATCCCAAGTCATTTTTGCTCCTCTTTCCTCTTTAATGTCATGAACATATCCCTTTACATTTACACACAACAGTCTATATAGGTTGATGAGGGACAAGGTAGATCACCATAAATGTCAACTACCTCAACTTAACCTCAACAGGTTAGAGGTAACCATTTTATTTGAAATTGAAACTCATTCAAAAATTGTTCGAAAATCAACTCAATTTGAGTCTCTTCTAGTAGATTCCAAGCAAATATTTTGACTCGATAATTCCAACTCAAGTTCAATTCAAATGTGATTAAAACCATCTTCGAGTTAACTCAACACTATAAAAAGATAACATAACTCTTATATTATGGTTACATAGGTAAAATGGTCGAGCATGAGTATATAGAACAATGAGATCATGGTTTAAAAGCCCAAGTCCCTCATTTTTCTCTTCATTCTTACATTAAAAATGTTAACTTCATGTCACCTCAAATGAATTTTGAGTTGATCCAAAAAATCATTTCAAGGCGAGTCGAACAAATATGGTTCCAGTTCAGTTTGAGTTGAGCAAAAATAGCTCAAAGTCAACACATTGCCAGCCCAAGGTGTCATCCCCACCCTCTCTTAGATCTAATCATCTATAATGGGACCCACTTTAGTTTGAATGCTCATCCATTTTAATATTCGCAACATAGCAACACAAATCATATGGATAGTTTGTCAATTCACTACCCAGCACTCACTCCAATATAGCATAACTGAGAGGATATGGACTATAGTATTAAAGTTTTCATTCAACTCAATAAACAAGGCATCTTCCTATCACAAGGGACTCATCACATTCTTCAATTTTAGCCATCTCACCTTGATTTCCGGATAAAAATTGTTCTATGTACTGATTTGTTTTTGTGAATAGGCCGATGTATAATAACAATTAGATTCCAAAACGATTCTACATCGAAAAGATAATTCATAAATGCACAACTAAACAGAATGTAATCTGAATGAAATAAGAAATTTTCAGCAAACACTCCATCTAACCTATAGAGCATCATTATAATTATAGAGGCCAAAAAAAGGGCTCAGCTTACACAGTAGTTAATGGTATTCAATGAGAAAAGCAGGAAAGATCTTTCAAAATGTTTGAAAAACTAGAAGTGAAGTGTCTGACAGTGACAAACCTTATTTTCTTCAACCTTTCAAGATCATCCCTCAGTTTCATGTCCAATGCATTTGATACCACCTGGGAGTACCGACCATCCTTGTAATCCTTCTTTCTATTCAAAAACCAATCTGGGATCTTGAACTGCCTCGGATTTGAAACAACAGTCATGAGATTCTCCAGTTCACCGGCGGAAAGCTCACCGGCCCTGAGAAACAACAAGCAGCAGAGAATTAATATCACTGAATACTTATCTAAATGACCGTAACCCAGCAAAAAGAACAATGGATGCCTTTTGTTCATGTCGACATCAGCCTTCTTGCAGGCGATGTTAGCAAAACGGCGGCCGATCCCCTTAATGGAAGTGAGGGCAAACATGATCTTTTGCTTCCCATCAACATTCGTGTTCAGAACACGAAGTATGTGCTGGAAATCCTCGTTCGCGATCAGAGACTTTGCAAAAATTATCACCACAAAACAACAAAAATCATCATCAGAGAATCGATTCAGAACATTAAAATCAACCTGAGATCTAAAGAAGGAAACGATTGACAGGGAAACCGTTCAAGATCAAACCAACCATTCTTTACGATACCAGAGCTCCTCTATCCTATGCCCTCTCTTCAGCCGCCTGCCACCTCTCGGTCGTTTCAGCTGGAGGACGAAAGTCGTAAGACACCCTAGACGTTCTGCCATCTACAAAAAAAATTCAGGCCCAATTATGAGCACTAAAAGGCCCATTTAGCGTAATTAGTTTATTTTATTTGAGGTTCATATTTAAAGAAAAAGAAATTAATTTTTGTTTAATGATGAGCTTAAAATGAAGAATATATGGGATCTGACGATGATGGCTTAGAATTTGAATAAAATAAAATCAATTTTCAAAACAATGTGGTAAAAATTCAGGCAGAATTAAGTGAAACAAAAGATCGAAATAAGAACAAAATTATGTCTGATTTATAATATAATGCCTGTGAATGAAGAGACTGGAGAGTGACCACCGGGTGATGTTCTAAGAGAAAAAAATTATTAAAGCAAAGTGTGACTCCTAGCAGGCTTCGAAGTCGAATAATAAGTGGCGAGAGAGACACATAAATGAATCGTCTTACATTAGAAAAAAAAAAGAGATTCTGAACTGTATAAATAGGTAACGTGATCTCAAATAGTAGAGACCCCTTTTGGGGCAAAACTATAAGACTAATGATAAGAAACTCTATAGTTAAGCATATTTGGGGTAGAATAATATTGAAATAAGTGATCTAATACCTCTTGTTACACATAATCAGGTTGGATAGGCCAATCATTGAACTATTCAAACTAATAAATTATTATTATTTAAAAAATTCAAAAAATAAAAATATTCATAAAATATTAATACATACTTATAATGTAATTTTAATTATCCTATTATCATTAAAAAGTAAATATTATATAATTATAATAAATTTTTATAATTTGATCGAATCTAACATACAATCTAATTTTAATATTGAATCAAATCACATAATGTGCCGATTAATGGTTGAACTGAACGATTTGGTCTAGTTTTTATAACACTATTTTAAAATGAATAAAATTTGAATCCCTAACATAAACCAAGAACGTCGAAAATTCAGCTAGTCATATTAGGTTGAAAGAGAAGTTTTTTTTTTTAATAGAGAAAAGAGAATTTATTTTTATGTTTTAGTGAAGATTAATGCTCAAAAAAAAATTGAATTAATTGTTCGAACTAATAAATGATATTTTAATGATGTCTCGAATGAGTACAAACTGCAGAATTTAATATTAAAGCGCGATTATATTTGAGATTATTTTTGAATTATAAAGTGAAAATTGATTAATTATGATGTTTAAATTGAATTAAATTAATTTCAATGAAATGGGGTCGTTTTAATGACAGTCAAAGTTAAAAATTGAATTAAGGAGTTGAAATTAGAATTGAAATTAAACGCATTTAATATCTTAAATTTTTTTTATTTAAAAATAAGTTGAAATTGAACTCGAACTCGAACTCAGCTAGATAGCTTTACGAGTTGTGAATATGATCTGCTCAAAAAATTCACTCAACCTCGATTTAAACTAAATATTAACCGAATATTTCCCTTCATTAATGAGTATTTAGTGCATAAAGACATATAATAAAATACGCTATCCAGTTGACAGTTACCACAAAATTAGGGTGTAGTATTTATTATACTAAGGGCTCATTTGGTTCGAATTTATTTTTTAGTTCAACACAAATTTTAATTATAAAAATTAATTTTATTTCACATTAAATATAAATATAAATATAAATATTATATTTAATTTTATTTCAGATTCTACATATTTTTTAATATTAAATTAAATTTTTATTTTATTAAAATTATAAACAACAACAACAATAATCAAATCTTAATCCCACTGGGTGGGGTCGGCTATATGAATCTTTTATTTCTATTGCGCTCTATTAGTTACCAAATTCTTATTTTAGTTTGAGTAACTAAGATCACTCCTTATAGTTTCTTGCTATGTCTTTTTTAATCTCCTTTTTCTTTTTTGTACATGGGCAAAATTCAATAACTTAATTTTTCTAACTGGAGCTTCAATCGGCCTATAATTTAAATGTTCAAATCATTTAGGCCGACTTTCTCTAAATTTATCCTCAATTGGTGCAACGCTAACTTTCTTTCGGATATACTCATTTCTCATTCTATCTTTTCGTGTGTATCCACACATCCACCTTAGCATTCTCATTTCTACAATATTTATTTTATTTGTATGTTTCCTCTTTACAGGCCAGCATTCAGCATCATATATCATCGCTGGTCTTAGTATAATTTTATAAAATTTATCTTTTGATTCTGGATGAAATTTTTTTATTGCAGAACACACTAGAAGAATTTTTCCATTTTATCAAAAAAAAAAGATATTTTTTATCTAAAATTCAAACCTTGATTCCTATTTTACTGCACTGTAAATGCTAATTTCTTAATAGTGCATTAATTTTTTTTTATTTCAAATTGTAAAAACCTTTCTGGAGTTTAATCAAGAAATAAATAAGCAGTAGTTTTTCTTAATTTTAAATTTGTCGAATTCGTGCCACGTATTAAATTTCATGGCAGGGAAATGGGGACGTCCCAACATGGAGGGAATGTAATTCATAAAGGACTCGGGCGTTAAAAATATCTAAAACTCAAAACTCGCTCTAAACTCATTCGATTTTTAAATCGACTCAAAATTAGTTCAAAAATTTTGAATCAAATCATGAGCTAAGAATTTTGGCTCGAAGTTTATTTCGAGCTAATTTCGAGTTGGCCCTGGCTCACTCGAAACATGATTTGATTTGCCTCGAAATTATATGTATAGCATAAATAAAATGCTATTAGATATAATTTTGTTAGTGGTTTAGTGGTAGAGTTGAGGAGATTTAAGGCTTATTTTCATCAAGATTTAGGAATAAAATCCTATTGAATCATAATTTGTTAAATTATATTTCTACATTATTTTGTTAGATCATATTTCTATATTTTTTTACAATTACCAGCCGATTCGAATTATGAATTGAGCCAGGTCGAAATCGAGTCATTTCGACCTGAGCCGGCTTGAATCATATCCCATTTTGATAACAAATCTCTCGAGTCTAACGCTGTTATCGGACCGATTTTGAGTGAGTGAAGTCAACTCGAAATCCAAATTTTTGAGTGAGTGAAGTCAACTTGATAGCAGCTTTAGACTCGAGAGATCATTTAAAGAACTTTTTCTCTTGTAGAAATAAAATTCATTTGGGGAAATTACATATGGCCCTTAGAAATAGACCTCTTATTTTACTCATGTCCACAAAAGTGAAATTTTTTTATCAAAGTATGTGATTTTTTTTTTTAACACTGAGATTTTGCTACTATGTTGTCCACTTGAAAGCTTCTATCAAATATAGCATACGGTAATGGGTGGAGAAAAATACTAAAATAACTCAATTTTCTATGTTCCCATTCGTCTTGCCTCTCCCACCTGCCACTGAGGCTACTAGGCCCTTTTGATTAGGGGTGGCAATATATAGTCTGACTGTGAACTCGACTCTAACCCGACTGAAAATTTTGAGTATGAGTCGTGAATTTTAACTCATTTATTAAAAGAGTCAAGCTCAGATTCGGGTTAGGGTTATGGTTGGGCATAATAGGATCAGGTTGGGCATTTAATCAAAAAATACTCTATAAATAAGTTTAGTCGACCCGCCAATTCGATCTATTTATTAATCAGGTCAGATTTGGGTCATAAATTTTGGCTCATTTAATAAATAGATTTGATTCGGATTGAGACTATTCGAATCTGGTCGAATTTTGACCCATTTTTCCACCCCTACGAAGTCTTGATTATGGCAGCCTTTTTGCCATTTTGCTGACGATAATCTCTTTGGCAATAGGCAGATCAAGGTGGTGGTAGCGAGAATGCCAACGCTGGCACATGAACAGAGTTTGAGGACGTTGATGTTAATTTGGAGCTCAATCATCCTGTGACGGATGACGATTTCATGCATAGAAGCACGAAAAAGCAATGAAAGATGTGTCGGTGGTGGGGGAGGTGGCAATAGCGACAATTGAAAGAAGAAGAAAGTTGGGGACGTTTAGGAGATGGTTGCCTGGGTATCAGGTACACCAGCATTGTGGAATGTCATCGAAGGCTCGGTGTTTTAATATAATAATCAAATTAATTATTTTTAAATTTTTTATTATTAAAATTTTTTATAATTAATATTATATTCTTTCCCCGTCTCTCTCTTTCCACTCGATCACTGCGTGCGCTAGGCTGCGTGACCGATCACGACAGCCTGCTCTTGCGCGCGTCGCACAAGGGATCGTGCGTCGGGCGACGCAATGGGACTGGCTGCTAGGGGTGCGAGCTTGAGCCTCTTGTGTGGCACGTGCGAGGGGTGCCAGCCACGTGGCTACACACACGCAATGATCGGGAGGAGAGGAAGGAGAAAGAGAGAGATACAATAATAATTATAAAATCTTTTAATAATAAAAAATAAAAAAATTATTTAATAATTATATTAAAACTTAGCTATTTGATATTATTTTAAAAACATAAATTTACGCATTAGTAAGTCTTAAACTCAAGTACCTAGATATAATTTACTCTATATTATTATTAAATTGAGATTTCTTATTTTAAGACTAGATAAATTTAAAAACAGGGTCTTAAAATTTGACTGAAATTTATCAGTTTTGATTTTCTTGAATCGATTTTGGTGAATTCTACTCCAAAAAAGTAATATTTTGTGGATTTCGATTGAAATTGCCTATCGAAACTCAAATCTCTCCAGAAAAAATTTGAAATTTTGAGTTTATAAAATTTAAATAATTTAAAAAAAATGAAAGTGTCGATGCTGAAATTATTAAAAATATTAAAATTATCAAAATTGATATTTTTATCTAAATAGAAACTGAGTTTGCAAACCTTCCTTTCAAAACTTTAATGCTGAAAAGAGATCACGCAATGAAGCAACGAACAAAAAGTCAGAGACTGCAAGCCACAAGGAAATTAAGCTTTTATTCAGTCAATGAATCAACTTGCAGCCCTTAAAGATCATTGAATTCTCTCCTACGATGTTAATCTGAAGGCCTAATGCTTAGTTGATCTCATCTCCTCTCCTCTGTACATGCCATTATCAGCTAAACTAAACGAAGAAACGAACAAGAAGAAGAAGAAGAAGGAGAAAGCTCTACCCACTGAAAGGGATCTAACATTATTGAAGAACTCCCTCATCTGAATCATTGGAGAGAAGCGCTGGAAGATCTGTCAAACTTCTTCGGGGAAGAACAAACTGAAGCCTCCGATGACGATGAGAGATCTCCGGACCTCCTCCTGAGCATCTGCCTCATGCCATCAGCGACACCAACTGCTGGGTTCGAATTGAACTTGCGGCAAAACGCCATGTGAGCCTTCAGAGCTTCCTCTGTTTCTCTGCTCCCCTTCTTCCTCCCGTTCTTCATCTCATCCCTGACAGCTTCGGCGCAGAGCCCGCAGAGCCATTTCCCCTCGAATTCAGACTTAACCAGGCTTATGTATTCCTGGGTGCACTCCTCTCTCAGTCCGCAGCACTCGCAGACTGCTGAGTCTGTCTCCATGATCATGAAAGAAAAAGAAGAGGAGGAGGGGAAGGATGAGGGGAAAAGGAGGGGCTTTTAAAGATTCTTTCCCCAAATTGCTCCTTGGTCCATGGGTCTGTTTCTGTATTTAAAACAGGATGATAATGCGGTGGTGGTGAGATTTTTTCGTCTTTTGATTTGCATTTTTTTTTAGTAAACGAACAGATGAGATTTTCATAGAGTTGTGTTTACCAAGCAAACAATAGATTAATCTCAGTCATCTATACGTCAATCACTTGGTCAAACTAGTCCAGCAAAGTTCATATTTAATTTGGGTCGCGTCACTCTTCAGTTCAACTTAGCATTTCCTAACACACGATGAAAAACCATTACAGGATCATGTTGTTGATTAACCGAAAGATATTCCTAATATCTCTTATAAACTCTATTCATACCACTAATACGCGATTAATCTGAAACATTCACAAGTTACCATCGTATTCTACCTCTCCAGGCAAGAAATATCTAGTCACTGTCAGATTATTACAGGGTCATTGGATACTCATACTAGAATGTAAGTAATGATCGACCTCGCACTGGTCTCCGTAATCTCTATGATCCACTCTTCATATATAAATAAGGGGATTCTTTCTCCTCTTTATAAGACGAGCCTAAATGTTTTCTTATTCAACATCCTTCTCACCAACGAGAAGCTCACCTCATTCTTTTCTCTTTCTTTAATCTCTACTTATATTGAGAGAATAGGACCCTGTAAGACTGTAATTGCCCTCAGTGACTCTCTTTCCATTGCTAATGAACTCGTTTTTAGCGTGGCCTATAAATATAAGATAATCTTTTTATACTTCACATATTTATGTGTTTTTTTTTTATATAATTCTTCTTTTAGAACGACGAATATACATCACCTCTCCATATACTCATTTCTCGGTACTCAGTCCTTTATTCTTCAATTAATGAAAGAAAAAAAGTGTTCACAAAAGAGACATAAAGTACACAGTCGCCAACTCATATCAAATCAATTCGAAAATCATCTCGAAATTATAATTTAAATCACACTAAATTAAATAAATTTCCTACTTAGTCACCTGACTCCTGAGCAGGAATATCTTTTGATGTAGATGTGCCATTATTGGTGATCAGGGGTGGCTGTATAACTGAAATTTAAGTGGATTGATTATATTTATATGACAATTAAAATCAAATTTGGCATTTTATGAGTCAGGTGGTCCTTACTAGAGCTTTGGTTTGATTGCAAACTGTTTATGAACAAGTTATCAATAAAAAAGGGCTGGTGAGGGAGTAATTGCAGCACAATAAGTTCACATAACATGCATCAACACTTCAGAAGAAATACTTCCTATTCATTAGAAGATGTTTTTGTTTCGAATTGATAATAATACGGATCAAACATTCATACGAAATAACGGAATTTGCTGTGAAATAGAGTTTTGTTATCGAGCAATGACCTACGAAAAAATTCACTATAAAAAATAATTTAGTTTCTGTTGTACCTGGATTCGCGCCAACATATTTAAAGTGTACATGTGGAAGCTTACGTGTCAAGAGCCCAAGGGAAATTCAATGACGAACACATGGCGAAATTTCCTAGGCGAACAGATTGTGACGAACACCCCATGCCGAACTGTCCGCATAGTTAAGTACAAAACAAAAGCCCCCATACTGCTTTTAAGAAGTATGGCCTACCTGCAAGGTTCTGTGCAAGCAATGTCATCACGTTCTGAGCCGATAGTCATCATTAGAGTAAAGCAAAAGACGGAAGTCATTTCTTTGAGATGACCACTCTGAGCTATCCCTCTGAAATGATAATTCTATGACAAGTTCAGGGTATAAAATCTCATTGTAATAAGGAAAAGGGGGCCCCTCAGATCCTATCTAACTCTCCCCCCTAGTCTTCTTTCTTAGTTTGTAAGCTGATTATAGCCTATTTTCTTGTAAACATTTTGCTCTCTAGTAAAAATTCTTTCAAGTCTTGAAAGATTGGCGCCGTGGTTTTTCGCCTGGTCAGTTTCAATGTAAAAACTTCTCTGAACTTAACACTTTTACTACGTCAACAGTTTCATAGAAATATATATGATTTCAGAGCAAGTCATGTTCAAAAATAAGTTTTAATTTTGTCACAAATGATTTACAAGATCCAGAAAAAAAAATTTATTTAAGTCATTATTAACCCTATTGTTGGCTTACTTTTTAGTTATAACTTTATTGACAAATTTACACATAAAAAATGAGCTAAGTTGCATAATTCTTGTGACTGATTATTCAGTATAAGTTATTAGGGACAATAACACTTACACTAATACTTATGCAAGTCATTAAGATTAAAAATTATAATGTGATAGTTACTTGAATGAAACACTTTCGTTTTAAGAAATATAAACATTTTAAAACTCCAATGAACTCATTATATATCTTTAAGTGTAAATTTTTTTTTTTAAGGTTCGAACACTTTCGTTTTTTTAAACTCCAAGACAATCTATTTATTTAATTTAAATTTTCTAGAATATTTTTATTTCATAATGGTTTCTTAGATTCATTTATTTATCATAATTATCTGATCTGCAGATTCTATTTCAAATGTAACAAAAAAAGCAAAGCTCATCTTATTCCATTACTCGTGTTATTATTATCTCAAAAGAACCAGAGCAAATCCTCGTGTGGTGACTCCAGAATTCAATTTTTTAGTTGTCTGCATAACTTTTATTTATAACTTGCCTAGATAAGAAAGGAAAGAATGATAAATTCTGATAAAAAGTCTTTACGAGTCATCACTATTCGGAGACGCTGTTCGGTGTTAGCCGCCCGTTCCTCCATTGAGCTACATGAGACGAGAATCTCAAACGAATGATTCGCTCCACGGTGCTGTTTGCAATTAACCACTCCTTTCATGCTCATCTTCATTGTCTGATTTTGTTCACATATATGGCTCCGATGACTTGTACATCTTTCGATGTAATAATATTTATACATAATATAATTTCCAATTTTATATAAACTAAAGATGAGCATGAGAGGCCTAATTCACATGCGTAGCCTAAATAAAGTAAACCTAACTTTATAACTAATGTCATTAATTCTTATGAAAGTGATGCCCAGTTATAAGGGTCATCAGCCCAATGCTTTAACTTTGGCATACTATTCTTTATGAGAAAATGTTGTCCCTTCAATTAAAACCAAGAAAATAAGATACATCAGAATCTATGGCTGACAACTTAGTTTCTGATCTAAATTTGGTAACTCGAAACTGACTCAATAATTCGATGAAAAATGTGTAAATGATGTACTTAATATGAATTATAGGTTCACATGTTATAAATTAACTGCGTGAAAAGTGGTTTGCAGTATGTACAAGGAAATAAGTTTTGTCGAGCAATATTACAAACTATTTTCATCGCTAAATCAAAATTTTATCCCTAATGTATGCTAATATTAGAGAACTTGTCTTTCTATACACTAAAAATCAATTGTTAACATACAAATATCAAGATCTCAAATATTCTCAATTTATTTCTATTCCTTGAATAGAGAACTTTGAGAATTACTCCATTCCATATAATATAGCAATATTTTTTAGAATTTTTTTTATTGTACTTACCATATATATGTGTTCTCATACGTATATATTTGTACTTAATTTTGATTCAATTTGACAACAATTGTTTTACCACAATTCTCTCTTCTATCATCAATCAATTTTTAAAAATAATGACTCCGAGTTATTTTGATTTGAATTGATGTCGATTTATTAGGCGATATAGATAAGGGAGTTGAAATTGTAATTGATATTATTTAATCTCAAAACTTAGATTAATGTGTTTGGGTCATTATTTTTATATTAAGACACTTCAACTTGTCGACTATTAATATAGGTTAGTTCTGTATATGCATTCTCAATAAGCTCTTCCTTATACGAATCCATTCATATATTAAGAATCAAATTTCCTTTGGCAATACAATTACTAGACGAAATCTCACACAAACGCAATGAAATATACGATCAAAACCGCCATGCGAGAAAACTCAATGCCAATCATAGAATAATAAACAAGAAAGAAAAACATGTCATTTATGCCTGGAATATTCAAAATCTTAAAAAAGAAATTACAGATGTGCGAGAAGAAATGTCATTATTTTTCAAAATCCTATCGAAATATGTTAACAAAGATTACACCATGATCCTTTAAAATTCTAAAATAATATTGCTAGATCGAAGACCTTTCAAATAATCTAATTCAGGATGTACAAAAATCTATTTATAAAGAAATCTTCATAACATACAAATTTATTATTCGGCCTACAAGCTTGTCAGAAGTTGCACTCTATACCAGTGATTCTCCTTTCTTGGGATATCACCCAACAAATACTCCTGGCCCTCTTCGGCCATGGGCGTCACAATACTAATGGCTCGCTCAATCATCTGGTAGCACAGTGAGTCACATGCTTTTAGATTTCACTCAACCTTGGTCAATTTTAGAAACCTATAGGAGCACATGCATGAACAAATGAACTCAAACAATACATAAATGACAGATATCATATAACTCAAAATTTTATGCTAGTAGGTTAGAGTCATTACTTATATACTAAATACCATAACTTATCATTGACCGTTAATATAGGATAATTTTACATGTGTACTATCGACACAATTTATTTGAATTCAACTTGGATATCAATAATGGCAATCGATCACAACAGGGATCACCTATTGAAAATGATTATCAATTCAAGCAAATGACTGTAAGTTGTGAAGACGCCTTGAATCTTTACCCATCTGTCAATAACTTTTCAGTAACTGAAACAAATTCGAACCATATACCTATAAAGACATTTTAGAATTTAGAATCAACAATTTCATGGGTTATGATTTCTTTTGAATTCTAAATAACCTCTTTCTCCTCTCCTCTCTCTATCTCTCTCTCACTCACTCTTTAGTTCTCAACTATTCTTTATACTGATTTTTTTTGTTTGCAGTCCTCATACATATATTGATTTTTATATGCAAGTCGACATCTACTCGCATAGATCCACTATCACAAGTAGTAACCCACAAAATCTAGAGTATCTTGTGTTTGACTGAGCTAAAAAAGCTTTTTTGTCCATTTAGAAGCATGTTTGAGATCAAATTGAAGTGACTTCAGTATCTAATAAATCCAATTAATCTATCTTAATAGTGAAAGGAGATATGATTCAATCAAAAAAAAAAAGAAAAGAAAGAAAGGAGAGATTATGGTTAGTACACTGATTTGTCATTGTGCTAATTTTTTTTTTTTTAATGCTTCCAACTTAATTTCTAGATGATATCAAATGCACCAAAGTTATATTAAATATTTTTTTAATATTGAGCAAACTTCAAGAAGATGCCTATACTTTAAAGTAACTAACAATTCGGTCCACCTTTTTGCATTCATTTAATTTGATCCTTATATTTTTTCATCTAAAATCATCACTAAGCACATTGAAATGATAAAAGATGTGCCTAGATCTACCTTTTTCCTATCATATTATGCCTAAATTTTTATTGATTTTGATGATAAAAATTAAAAATAGGGTAAGTGGCATTTTGCGTTTGAGAGAACATTGTAAATTGATCTTAATTTTTTAAAACCTTAATTAGGATCCTTGAATTATAAAATTTTGTGGTTTGGGTCTGTTTGTTTGTAGGGTTAAATTTAACAAGGTTAAAATTAAATTTGGATAAAAATATTTTTTATTGAAAATCGTGAATAATATGAAATAAAGTTAATTATTATGTTGGGATATGTGAGGGATGTGATATAAATTTAGTCATTATGTTGGAATATGTGAGGGGTGTGATATAAGTTAGTTATTATTTTAATAATGTGAATAGGATGTGAAAGAAAATTTATTTTTAATATTAAATTTTATATGTGATTTGGTATGCCAGTTTAAAATTAAACTAGGTTAAATTTTAACTGCCAAACAAATAGGGCCTAATGGTTAATTTTTTACCATTATGCTATAGCATTATTTTCAATCATTAATTTATTAATTTTAAAATTTTATAAATATATTTTAAAAATATTAATATTCATAATTTATAATTTTAAAATTTAGAGCAAAGAAAACATAGATGAGAGAAATTAGGTTTTAGATTTTTCTTAAATTTTTTAAAAATGATGAGAATAAAGGATATAAAGATTCTTTAAACTGTAAAAATTATTCAATTTAATCAAAAAAAGTTAAATTTTACTATTTTTATTAGGAAAAATCAACAAAAAAAGATGAGACTTCGAAATGAGGACTAAGGTTATAGCACTTATAATCTTAGAAATTAAAATTATTACTTTTAAAAAATTAAGACTAGTTTGCAATCTTCTCAGGCTCGGATGCAATTTGTTCTTAAAATATTCTAAAACTTTAAAAAAAAAGAAACCATGTGGATTAGAATAAATTATCAACATTATTTTACATTTCACATCGAAGATTAATTAGTTATTTAAAAAATTTATTAGAAGGATGAACTTATAAATTATGAAATCCTATTTAAAAAAATGTGTATCCATTTGGTAGTTTGAGAATTAATTTACCAAAGTTAGGGGTAGTAATTTGGTTGGTGAAAAGAAAAAGGATTGATTTGAAAACAATTTATATTTTTTTTCAAAAAATATGTATTACATAAAATAAAGTGCATTTATAATATTAATATTTTTATTAAAAGTGAAATAAAGTTGATTAATTTATTAAAAATTATATTAGATGTGAAATAAAATAATTATTTAATATTAAAATTTGTATCTGACGAAATATAAAATAATTTTTTTTCTAGTTTGGTCTAGTTTGATTCATGTCGATTAAAATATACTGACTTTTTAGTTCATTTTAAATTTTATTTTTTTATTTTACACATAATGTATATTTAAAAAATAATTTTTATTAAACTTATATATGTATATAAAACATCTTAAATATATACCAAAAAATTTTAAACGTATGTTATCATATAAATATCAAGTTGATTATAACTTAAAATTGATTTCAAGTTAAGAGAAAGTTAATTTAAATTATTGAACAACTCTACTTTCTACCATCAAAAGAAAAGGAAAAAAAAAAGAAAAAAAAAATTGGCATTTAGTTCGATATTATCTTGATGTTATGTTATGTAATTTAGATGTTATGACATTTAGATGTTATTTTTTGATTAATAATTTTATAATTTAGTAGAAATTTTTTTTGTAGATATCATTAAATTAAATAATTATTTTTTATAGATAATATAACATAAAGATAACACTGAACTAAACGATCTCTTAGAATAATCATTCATGATACATTTAGTCAAAGACAAAAATGTCCATGGCTCAATGATTTTGTCACATGGGAATGGTTGTTAGGGTTTATAGGTTGATTTTATAATGATGAAAGGGGGAAAGGGCATTCAATGTTGAATGACATTCACATGCAGCCCACATGCCCCTGCTCTCACATTCATTCATTCATTCATTTTCACCCATTTCTCTGTTCCAATCATTTTGCCTCAAACTCAGGACTCAGGAGGATCTTTGTCAGTCTGTTGAGCCTGTTCATTCACATTTTCTCCTCTTTATTTTCTTATCAAATATTATATTACATTATAATTATATATATATATAAGATTTCAAGTTAATTATGTCTTTTAACATTCAAAAATTTTTATTTATAATATACGTGATGCCGTGATCGAAAAGGGCAGGAAGTAATCGCCGAAAGGTATCCTAAAAGAAAAAAATCAGTAAGGCAAAATATAGCTCCCGGCAGACTTTTAGATTAATAAAAAGGGATAATTACTTACATATCACATCATTTTACTTTATTTATGCGTTACCCATTCATTCTTAGTTAATTACGTTATGCACACTCAAAACGTTATAAAATCTTACATACACAAACTTAAATTAAAACTCAATCAAAATTTATTTGGAAAAAATATTTCGTTAATAAATCATTAAAATTACATTTTTATCTTTAATAGTACATATTTTTTTCTTTCTCGATGTCACATTAAAGTGCTGATCTGTCCTAAAATCAATTCACGTCGCGGATGTCTCCTTCCCTTGCCACTACCTAAACATCAAAGTTTTAAGATTTTCACTCAAAATATATTTAAATATTCTTAAAATAATATGATTAACGGTTCAGATTTTTTGTAACCTAACTATAATTAGGTAATTGAAAAATTATAATTGCTTGTTATAATGAAAGCAAGTGAAAGTGTGTGTATGTAAGATTTTATATTATTTTGAGTGTGCATAGCGTAATTAACTAAGAATGAATGAGTAATACAAAAATAAAGTAAAATAGTGTGTCATGTAAGTAATTATCCCAAATAAAAAATGGTAAGATCAACATAAAAATGAATCGTCCTATATTATAAATTGGGAAAGATATTGAGTTTTATAAGTAAATAATATGATCTCAAATAGTAGAGACGTCTTTTAGAGCAAAACTATAAGGTTAATAATAGAAATAACTCAAGTTATGTAATTTTCTAAAACTAAAGCGGACAATACCTCTATATTTGGATCATGAAATGTTATAATATGCTACTCAAATATGATAAAAAAAGAGATTTATGTGCATCGTAAATATTATAAATTTTATATTTTATTTTAGAAAAATTATAAAATTTATAAAAATTTTAATTATAAATTATAGTTTACACTCTTTAATCACTTTTTGTGAGTATCTTTAATTGAAATAAAATATTTTATTTATGTGCTCCGTTTAATATCTGTCATGATGAAATGGATCAGTACCAGATATAATTATCCATTTTAGATTTTACTAATTTTTAGATTATCATAAATTCAAATCAATAGCTAAATATTACTGTTGTTTTTGAATGATTAAATTTATATTTCATTTATATTAACGATTAAAATATAAAATTTGTCATTATGATTAAAATAAAGGTTAAATTTGGGTAAGATATTATGATGAGCGGAAACATAATATGTGAATTATAATTTATATTAAAAACTTTTTATAAGTTTTCAAATTTTTGAGTATTTGATATAAAATTTAAAATTTTTATTGAATATAATGTTATATAATTGTTACACAAACATTTGATTAAAAATGAAAATCTTACACCACTGAATATAATTGAATTTTAGTATATGTTAAATTTTGTGAGGTATTTTTTTTTTATTTTTTTTGTTATTATACTTATTTGGTTCGAGGGAGTAGCAAACGATCTCAAATCTCTTTTTTTTTGTAATTATTAATTTTATATAATATAAATTTTAATATTAAAATTTTTCAAATTCACACGATAACTCGTTATATATATATATATATATATATATATATATATATATATATATTTGCATAATAACATATAAGTTTTCTAGAAAAAATAATATGTAGATTTATTTAAATCGGCTCAATTCTCTGAGTCAAATTGAAATTAAATTTAATTCTAAAATTTAATTTTAAATTAATGCTAATTCACTCAAATATCATGTGCATTTCAAATAAAATAATTATAATATATTTTAGGGTTAATTCCGCTTAGGCCTTGAGATTTATTTACCATAAAGATTGACAAACGTCAAAATATACCGTTCAAATCCACAATAATTATTATATAGTTCACGAGGGCCCGAATTATTTTTAAAAAGCTTCCAATCAAGTCCAACGTAATGTTTTCTATTTAAAATATGTTATTTCATGAAAAAAATTAAATTAAATTAAATTAAATATTTTTTCAATTATAATTTTACCCTGCATGCAGGTCCATGCACAGGTCTCTTGCGTGCGGTCTCTGGCACTAGCAGCACGCNAGCGCCGGAGTCCACGGGCGGGTTGCCGCAGCGCGCGGCCCCGAGCGTCAGCGTCCGCACGCGGGCAGCCTGCTCACGGTCATGCGCTCCGGCATCAGCTTGCAAGCGCTGCGAGGGGCGTCGTGCAGAGGGCATCCGCGAGGGGGGGGCACACAGGGCATCTACGCTCCAACGTCTGCGCGAGCTGCAGCCGCCTTGCTCGTAGACAGCATCCTCGAGACATATTTTGAAAATTAATAGATTAAAGAAAGGTATATTTGTTATTTTTATAATATATAATAGATTTATCACGGAAAGATCATGATGTCTTATGTAATATTTTTTTGTAAATTTAAATGACATATTTAAGATTTGTGAACTTTTATTTTAATTAATTAAACCTAAGAAGCCTAAATTAAACTATCCCTATATTTTATTGTAGACTACAGGCCTCGAGCCACATGCAGGAGTGGATTCGGTGCGTCTGTATTTTAAACTGCATAATGGTGAAATTTATATAGAAGTTTGCAATAATTTATTTATTTTTGATAGTTAAATTTATTAGTTTTTTAAGTGACCGTTTTCAGGTAACCTTTTTTTGGAAACTATGGGCCTGATCAAACCACCCACTGCTTCGCCATTAAAAAAGCAAATCAGCTTTTTGTTTTTTTTTTTTAAATTTTATCGATTGACTTCACAATTTTTTTCATCAAATTTGTACTTGTAATAAAATATAATTTAAATTTGAAACACCTGATAATTAAATATTTTTATTTCCTACTGACATTGGAGAATATTAATTTAAAATAAATAGCATTTGAATTTATTTTATTTGCTCTTAAGTGCATAAAAGTTCTTCCAAGTTTTAAATTAAATTAATTGATTTATTAGTTTGAATAAAATTTAAATTAGTTTTATAATAAAAAACATATAATTTTTATAAATTTTTTAAAAGTGATAGTTGTCTGATGATTCTCCTGATCACACAGCCCTAATATAAAATAACTATTTTTAAATATATATATATATATATATTACAATTAACGTAATATCTATTATTTTAAAAAAATTATCTATATTTTTACTCAAATTAATTAATTAATTAATTTATTTAATTTAAAAACTAGAGGGTATATAGCTATAAAAGCAAATAAGAGAAATAAAATTGAAATTTTACCAAAAAAAAATAGTAACATTACAAAAAATCACCGCTCATTATTAATGTAACATTCTGATTTTTAATTATTGATGGTTACATAAATTTATTATTAATTAAGTAAATTTAAAGTTGTAAATTGTTTAATTATGTTAAATTTAGTTTAATTATTAGTTTAAAATTATAATGAATTGAAATAATTTTAATGTGAATTAAAATGGACTTTAGTTAGAATTAAAAAGAATTTAGAGTGAATAATTTAGAACTTATGCTTAAAATAATAAAAGTTTGTGATTAAATTGTAAGGCTACCACTATTATTTAATGGCTGTTGTCCTTCACCTTTGGTTGATTGGTGTGGGTTAGCTTAGTCAGCATGCAAAAATACATGATAAGTATGTATTATATTATATTTTATAGATTTATGTTATATATCGATTTATATAAGTGGACATGACGAGAAATAAAGATAGAAAAAAGAGAAAAAGCAAAAGAAAAAAGAAATGTAGAGCTCTTGGTTGGTTTTCATTTAACAAGATTATATTAACTTGAATTTGAGGTAGGAGTTTCTCAAAAAAAAAAAAAAATTATTTATTGAATGCTAGAAATAAATATCTCAATTTGTTTATATGATGTGACATTTGAATATATTGTAATTATATTATTGATTTACTGTCATTCAGTTGTTGATCTTGTTACTTATATTGAATTGATTTGCACTGAATGAGTTAACTTTTGATAAAAGAAATTTTAAGTCAATTTTAAATTATTAATAATTTGAGTAGCTATAAAGCATATAGTACAGAATTATCTGATAAAGTCTGAATCACATGCTACAATGAAAACTAGTTTTTGGTCTCAAGGTTATTAAGCTTAGAAAAAATTTGATAATGGGCTCAAGTATTCAATCATAAGTGGACCAGTGGCGGAAGATAAAAATCAGATCGTCTTATCATACATCTCACTTTTTGAATTCGTGTTATTAAAATAAGTAGCGAGTCAGGGATAACCTCCTCACGTGCTAAACAGACTGGTCAGTCTTTTAATACGAAAGTAGTTGTTATCTTTTCTAGATTAATCTATTAAGAATGACATTCGTCTAAGTCTGGTAAGTGAAAATAAGGTCACATGTTAAGTTATTTTTAAGCATATCCAAAATATTACTGAAAATTAAAATAAAAAAATATTACTGAAAAAAATATATGCAACTTTAAATTATAGTTTTGCTCTAATTCATTATAATCCAGTGAATTAATTTTAATTAATTGGGGATTAATATCTGCAATTTATAATTTAATTGATGTACAGAACTGTCACGGTCACCGTCGGTTACTTTACCGCATCCCTCGTTCGCGTCGAGCTCATGGCTTAGCCCACACGCTTGCACGTGTGAACGTGCTTCAAGTGTCGAGGCGCATGCGAAGCACCTAACCAGCTCTTCCGATGACTCGACGATGGTGAGGCTTCGGAGGCGGCACCGGGAGAGAACAGAGCTACTGGGAAGAAGAACTCCAGCAATGCCACCGGCAGTGCCAGAATGCAGCTGCAGGAGCGCGACCGTCGCCGCCGTCGCCGTCAATACTGCCAGAACAGGTGCGAGCAACAGTAATTACAATGCCGCCGGCTATATATGTCAGCAGCAGCAAGAACGTGATCCTCGCCGGCGGTGGCAGTGCCAGAAGGAATTCCAGCAGTAGTTGGTCTCATTTCGCTCTTCGAATGACCCACTTATGTAAATATAAAAAATTTATGTCACACAATATCAATGATTTTTTAGATAAAAAAAGAAACTAGAATTTTCAAAGCCTTAAATATAGAATTAATCATGATATAATCAGTCTCATCATCATAATTGCATGAATGAGCTAGCTAGTGTGCATGTCCAACTGACTCACCCAAAGCTCCTACGGCGACACTTTATGAAAGATTGTTTTCACCATACTAAGGTAGGGAGAGCTGGGTTTTGAGAATTAAATTTTAGTTGTGATACATTGTTTTCCTGTGATGTATGTGCTGTGGCACTATCCTTACTAGAAGCTGGTTAATTAGTAGAGGGATTCAACAAAACAACTGTGCGTGTGGGGATGTACTGCTCAGAAATTTATCCAATATATCATTATAGAGTGTAGGTTTATGGTAGCTGTTTTTAAAGCTATTATTTATCTCTTAAATTTTTAAGCAAACCAAGGGACCAAATATATTGGAAGTAAATCGGATCAAGGGTTGAATCATGAAGAGTATAATTCTTAGGTGGGAACTAGGTTTGAAGCATAGAATGAGGAATGAATAGAATGATAGAGGTGGATTAAGTGTTGCTCTTGGTGGTTGGCGTAGAAGTCTAGTTGCTCACTTCTTTGATAGTGATTGCCGTGCTTATCATATATGACGTGCAAGAAATGATCGTGTTCATCAGTAACCTTAATGAATCTTCCCCGATGGTTGTTGTTTTGCAAGCAATCCTTATCGCTTCCGAACATTTACTTTCTTCCAACTTGGGAAATTGGAAGCACAAGGCAGAAGAATATAGAATGAAGACAACTCATCTTTTACCTTTGCCAATATCATTAGAATCACTAGAAAAAGAAATTTTTATGACCATCTTTTCTTGTTTGTACATATTTTGGAATCCTATAGATTCTAACACATGCATATATAGAGCCGTAAATAAAGTGACAGATTTTTAAGATTTTTTTCTTTTTTTAAGAATATCACTTGGAATAAAGAAATGTTCTATTTAGGCAAACTCTATAAGGTGATAGGCTATTTTGTACCTTTTTTTATATACTAATGTTTTAGTTTTAATGCAATTTGGGCTTTAACTGAATTTCATGAAACTTGAGCGCAGAGAATTAAGCCTCAGAGCGCCAAAATCCAGAGGAAAATAAATAAGAAATAAACTTGTTTTGTTTTCGTTAAAAAGCAAAATTATTATTTTATTAATTTTTCAATCCATCTTAAATTTTAATAATTTTTTCTATACAACATAAATTTAACATTAAAAATAAATTTATTTGACAGTTAACATAAATTTTAATATTTCGATAAAAAAAAATTTAATTAAAATTTAACTTTATTTCACATTTTATTTTTTTTTCCATCAAATTTATAAATTTATATATTTTATGTTTCTACTATGGACAATTTTTTTTATTTTCTCTAGCACAAAATAGGATATATACATAAGGTTGTAAATGAACAAAGAATTCGATGAACAACTTAATTTAATAAGAACTCATTTCTGTTCAATTTGTTAAAATTAATAAATAAATTTGAATATAATTTTAAAAATTTAATTTATAAATGAATGAGTTTGAGCATACTAGAATTCAACTTATTAGTTTATGAATAATTCATATGATATTTAAGAACATATTTTTTTTATAAATCTTGATATAATTCTCTTTTAGAGATTTTAGCATATCTCATTTATTTATAAAAAAATTATGAATTATAATAATGGGCATGTTTGTAAACACATTAATATCTTAATTTAGTATATAAAAGCTTGTTCATAATTTTTATATTTGTGAACTTAAATATATAGAGCTCATTTATAAATAAATTAATATTTACTCCAAGGGGTCTGTTTGTTTATAAAATTAAATTTAACAAAGTTAAAATTAAAATTTAGATAGAGATATTTTTTTATTAAAAGTTGTAAATGATGTGAAATAAAATTAATTATACATTGGGATACGTGAGGAATATGATATAAAGTCAGTTATTATGTTTAGTAATGTGAGAGATGTGATATAAGTTAGTTATTATTTTAGTAATATGTGTAGGATGTGAAATAAAGTTAATTTTTAATATTAAATTTTATGTGTAATGTGATATATCTGATTAAAATTAAATCTGATTAATTTTTAATGATTAAATAAACGGGATATTATATTTTCTATTATATTAATCTAGCTATATAAAATAGTTGTAGTTCAGTTTTTGTTAGATTGGATGCAAGAATGGCATAAGTTTTAATTTCATGATATATTTTTTCAGAGAATATTTTTTATCAATAGTTTGTTATTAGTTTTTTTTTTATAGGAAAATAGTTTATTATTAGTTAGAAAAAGTAGGAGAGTGCAAACGTCGGCGATATGGAAATGGTTCGAGGCACCTGCGATGGGGGAGAATTGAGATCGACGGCACGGAGGTGAGTTCGTAGCTCGATGGTCGCCTTCATTTCTCATCACTGCTAGTAGAAGGAATCGGGGAAGGCAGGGGAATAGAGTCGTGAGGGCGCAATTCGCCGTCGCTGGATGATCTTTGCTAGGGTTTCGTTTCATCGGTATTATCTCAGAAATTTGCATCCTTATAATCTTCTTCTGATTTAGTCGATAGCCTTTAACTGTACTACTCGCTGAAGATCCTGTTTGTGTAGCTTCAGATTTTTGATTTATTTCCTCGTGTTATGTAGTAGTTTCCTTGCATATTGTAACTGATGATTTCTGAGTTCTTGAGGTTATTGTTTGAAAGAATTTGTGTCAAAAATGTACGTAAACCATTTTGACAGCCCAAATAAATCAAAGATGTATAACCGAATTTCCTAGTTATTAGACTTTTGTAACCTTCTGAAGTATACAGCTGTACCTGCAGATTAATTTGGGCTGATTTTATATGCTAGTCATTATGTTTTTGAAAGTATTATGTGAAGCCCATAGCTGAATGGGTGGGGAGATGATTTCCTCTGACAAGGTAGGAGAGTGTTCCTTCTGATGCTTCTAGACCTGTTGAAAGAGTCACATAAATGAATAGTCCTATCTCAGAAATTGAAGAGATTTCTGATTTGTATATGTAAGACCATGAACCTAACATGTGGAGCCATAGATGCACTTTTTGAGGGACAATAACGTGATCATCGATATTAGATGGACTAAAGGGAATAATATTTTGACTCTTGACTTGACATATGAGGCTCGGGTCATGATAAAATTATAATAGAGCTGATCCCCCGTAATACGATATGATTCAAGGACGAACAATGAGGAAGCAGGCGAGCTTGTGATGCTCGTGAACGAAGAGGGCATAAAAATGTTTTCCTCCTACAAGGTAGAAAGGTTTGGTAAGAGAGGTGCAAGGATGGATAGCCCTATATCAAAAATTGGAAGAGGGTTCCCGGTCTATATATGTAAGAGCGCGACATGTAAAGATGTCTTTTGAGGGACAAAAATGTGAGTCTATGGCAAACCAATCTCGACATCTGATGTCAAGGTATTGTCCACTTTGGCTTATCCTCATATCGAGCCTTACAGTTTTGTCTCCCAAAAGGTACTTATACATGTTAGGATTTTAATCTTACATATAAAGATCTAGAACTTCTTTCCACTTTCTTGTACACCTCTCACTAATCCAGCAAGCCTATAAGCTTCATCGGAAGGAATACTCTCTTATCTTGTAGAAGGGAACCATCTCCCTGCCATTTTCAATCACATACATCATAGGCTCATTAACATTCTCTCGGTTCATCCTCGAACTATATTATACAACGGGAGATCAACTCTGATACCATTATATCAAAGACCCGAGCCTTAAATGTCAAGATATTATCTGCTTTTGCCCTAGACTCACAATTTTCAACCCAAATGGCACGTTGATTGATTGGGTCATGCTCTTACATATATAGATGAGGAACTCCTCTCCACTTTTTGATGTGCGATTATTTATTTGCGTGCCTCTCTCATTAGGCCTTGAAACCTCGTTAGGAGGAACACTCTCCTACCTTGTAGGAAGCAACCACCTGTTTCCCTCTTTAGCCAAGGCATCACATCTTATGGGCATATCCATTTTATGGTCATATTGATGTGCACATCTGTATGCTCTTTCCATCCATTATTTTTGAGTCACCGTGCTTCCTTCTTGCCATAGTTATGATTTATATTCTTACTTTTGTTTGATTAATTATTTATTTATTAAATGTGGTACTAACCACTTTTTTAAAGTGTGGCGTAGGCTTTGTATATATCAAAATAGAATTAGTACAATACATCAGGACATATCCTGGTCTAGGATAATGCAAAATATGTGGGAAGAGTTATTTCTCTTTCTTAAAAAAGAATCAATTAGGGAGGTTGTACATTCAATATAATATACTATCCTATTCAATTTTCGCTGAATCGTTGTACGAAACTAATTTTATTGGTGTGAAATAAAGTGCAAAAAGTTGTTATATTTTGCATCACTTGCCATCTCTAGAGCAAGTTAGGGACCTGCTCTTGGTTTAGTCTTTGTTGCAACCTTTGAAGCACTTCCATGGATTTGCCACACTCCTTGTACCTCTGATGCTCTCTCAATTATAACTTTCATACCTTCAAAAGCAGCCTTTTCTCTGCATCACCAATCTTGCATGGTCATGGATAATATGTCGTGCACCTTCATCACCTTTTCCTTGTATTGAGCTATCAAAGTTTACCTTGTAGTATCAGAGGGATTCTTATTTTCTTCAGATGAAATACATGACCCCAAAAGGGCATTTGGATTCCAGTAGTTCCCTTGATGGTTCAAGTTACCACTGGCATTACTAATTACACTTGCCACAATAATCTTTGGGATAGAAAGCACTCATATACTTGAACATTTCTTGCCCTTCAAAAGTAATAAAGGGTGGCTACTTCAATGTCAAGCTTGTTGTCATGTTTGTTTGAGCTGGTCATTCTGAGGCAGCAAAACCTGCACATGTCATAGGTGTTCTTTCACTTTGTTTTATTGTCTGCAGTCCATGCTGATGTGGTGCAAATTTTGTGTTTAGAGCTACTTTGACGCTTGAACTCACGGGTGCCCGTTGAAACCTTTTTGACTGATAGCATTGCAGCCCTATTGGTTACTGAGCCAACTCTTCCTGATTTTGAATAAATTTCTCCCTCATCTTTTAACTTAATGCCACTTTTCTATTTGTTCTTCATGATGGCACTTGTATTACTGCTCCAGTCTTATGCTTCAGGGACAGTGCAAAATGAAAAGGCCAGCAACTTGTGAAAACCATGTAGTTACATCCTCGGACGACTCATCTAGCTCAAATTCTGATGATGATGACCTTAGCAAACCAAAAAGTGGCAAAGAAAAAACCCTGAAAGGCTCAGAAGGTACATTGACCCTGCTTATATTTGGCTCCGGCTATGTTTCTCATAGTTCAATTTTGCACAATGGTACTATTTCTTTTTGTTTCTTTACTGCTCAACAGAACAATGTTATGTTCTGATGCATGCTTGTTCTTCTTTGAGTTGCGAGATTTTATTTATAACTAGTTAGTTGCACGTGCTATGCACATGCTCCATTGAATTTTCCTAATTTTTATAGTAAGTAGTTTGGTGCACTTGCACTGCATGTGCAATTTCTCCCAAATTTTTGAAAGTGAATCAACTTGTTTTCCAATTCGATGTCATATATAATTTTCATTGTAAGAATTTAAAACTTAAGACTAAGACTAAAAGTAATAGGAAAAGAAAATTATAATTTTTATTATAAGGATTTAAAATTTAAGATCAAAATTAAGAGAAATTAAAGGATGTTTTTGCAAAAGGACAAACTTTGATCTCAAACAATAAAATTACAATTTCTTAGGATCAAAGAATAAATTATAGTTTTTATTGTAACAAATTAGAACTTAAGATCAAAATTAAGAAAAATTGAGAGACCAAATTATAATTTCTTAAGATTTGAGAGACTAAGATTAAAATTAAGAAAATTTGGAGATCAAATTATAATTTTTATTATAAGGAATTAGGATTAAGACAAAGACTAACAAAAATAGGGGATCAAATTGTAATTTTCTTAGGAACTAAGATGAAGTCTACGAAAATTTAGGGACTTAATTATAAATTTTATTATAAGAAGACCTTAAGATTAAGTTGAAAAGAAATTTAGGATCAAATTATTATTTTTTTATAAAAAGTTGAGATCTAAAACCGAGATGAAATGAATTTTTTTTTGGGAAGGAGATGAAAAGAATTTAGGGTACTAAATTGTACTTTTTTAAGAGGATAAAAGTTGTACTACTTTAAAATTGGTAGATTAAGTTATAATTTTTAGGACCTAAGCTAAGATTAAGAGAAATTAAAAGACTAAATTATAATTTTTAAGATCTAAGATTAATTTTAAAAGAAATTAGGGATCAAATTATAATTTTTATTATATGAAATTATGATTTAAGATTAGGACTACAAATTTTTTTGAAATTAAGTTGTAATTTGTTAAGACCTAAGTAAGAGTAAGGTTCAAAGTTCAATTGATCACAACTATTCAAGGTCAGCTTACTTGGCTCTATCTCAACTATTAGCCTGTCGTAAAACCACGGGAGCATTGCATCTGGCAAAAAGATCGATTTTTTTTTTCTTGTTTTCACTTGATTTATAACTGCTTTTTGATAGCGTCGTATATCTCGTTCGTTCAGCCAATATCAGGAAGAAGAAACTTGGTGGGATGGACTATGAAGCTTTAAGCAAGCATGGATATCGTGGAGGTCCTTCGGTCCTGAAGATTCCTCCTCCAAGGGCTGTGGTGAAAGAGCAAGACTGGTCCTGGTCAACTGGGAAGGAGGGGAATGGGAATAAGAACTCGACAGAAGAGCCCTTCGAGGAACAACAGAGAACCAGAGCAGCAGCTCTTGGTGAGCAGCTGCTGAAGGTGCAGCCGAAGCTGGAGTTGGAACAAAGAGATAAGAAGAAAGCTTCCTTCTCTCAGAAGGAGAAGAGAAAGAGAGATCTTGGGCAAGCTAGCAGGGGAAAGAACTATGTGGAAGAAGAGAAGAGGCTGTTGAGGGATAGCGGTATCTACTCAGGCTTTGATTCTTGACAGCAGCTTTTGTATCTTTTGGAAAATCTTATCTTCTTCCTGCTAGTTTTTGTTTAATCACTGGAGACCCTTGAGTGGCTTCAACTTGTGGATGTAGTGACTTTCTGTGAACTGGTAGAATAACTGTTCATTATGTATGTTGGAAGTTTGATATTCATTACATAAAAATTCATCTGAACCTGTCTGTTATTAGTATTTGATCATTTAGAATCAGCTCAAAAGATTCAAACATTTTATGAAGAAAAAGGAATAAACATTTCACCAGTAATCCATGCAAGAACATCGCCCCTGTACAAAGTGATGGAACCGATTATTATCCCTAACAGTAATTTCTCTGCCATAAATTGCAGAAACTACCTTCACGAACGAATGACAATCACGGCAGATTCTCAAGTTTTTAACTACACGAATAGGAACGCCCTTCGACGTATTAATAAGCCCAAGCGCCACTGCCATCTTCTCGCTATGCCGACTCAAGAAATACTCCTTTTCCTTGTCATCAACATCTAGCAAAACATCATCAAAACTGGGAATATATCCATTAAGGGAGAGATCAACTCCCATCTCTTTCAGCATCTCCTCAATCAGCTTCATCTGGGGATGCGAATCATCACCTGAAGTAAACTCATGGATCCCTCCATCAATCTCGATTAAGGTAGAACCAGGGAGTTTCTTAACCCCTTTATCTTTCAGAGATAATCTCATTTCTGCGACGTCTTTCCATCTCCCTGCTGAAGCATACATGTTCGACATAAGAACATACATTCCACTTCTCTCTGGAGCCAATTCGATAACTTTCTTCACAGCAAATTCTCCCTGCTCGAGATCACCGTGAACACGGGAAGCAGCTAGCAATGCTCCCCACACAACGTCATTGGGTTCCATTGGCATGCTCTCAATGAGAGCTCGAGCTTCTCCAAGAAGCCCGGCCCGTCCCAAAAGATCCACCATGCAGCCATAATGTACAACTTGAGGAGCAAACCCATAGTCCTCTGCCATGGACTGAAAGAGCTTGCGACCCTCTTCTACCAACCCACCATGGCTGCATGCAGTCAGAACTCCAACAAACACCACGTTGTCTGGCTTCACTCCCCCTCTGACCATGTCCGAGAAGAGTTGCAACGCTCTTCTCCCATCTCCCTCCACAGCCATTGCTCCGATTGCTGCGCTCCATGCAGAAACATCTCTGCTTGGCATTTCATCGAACACTTTCATTGAGCTTCTTGTATCACCGCACCGTGCGAACATATCGACCAGTGCAGTGTTTAACTTGATGTCAGTGTGAACTTTCTTCTTCCTGATGTAGGTATATGTCCACTTAGCAAGATCTAATGCACCGAGATAACCGCAACCTGAAGCAATGCTGACCATAGTCACCCTGTCAGGTTGAGATCCTGAACTCTGCATTTCCCTGAAAAGCAAGATGGCATCTTCAAACAAGCTCTCCTGCACCAACCCACCAATCATCGTGTTCCAAGACACAATATCTCTGCAGGGCATCGCTTCAAAATACCTCCACGCAGACGACAAATCAGCGTTTCTGATGAATCCAGCAATGAGTGTGTTCCAGGAGACAACGCTCTTATTCGCCATCTGATTGAAGATTAACAAAGCTTTGTCTGGTTCCCCAGATTTCATGTACATATCTATAATTGAGTTGCTCACATCATGCCAACAATCCAAGCTATTTCTCAGTATATAGCCGTGGAATTGCCGCCCCGCCGTAGCGTCGCCAAGCTGAGCAGTCGCTGATGCTGCTGCAACAATGGTGACCCGGTCCGGCCTCTGTCCCTCGACCAACATTTCATTGAAAAGTGCAATGGCCTTCTCCGCCATTCCGCGCCGAGCATAGTTTGACAACATTGTGTTCCAGAGAACCACATTCCTATCAATGGACTCTAAAAAGAGCCTCTCCCCAATTTCTATAGCCCCACACTTCATGTACATATCAACGAATGTGTTCACCAGAGAAATACTGAACTCAATTCCTGAATCTACAGCATAAGAGAACAGCCTTTCTCCACTCTCGAGATCCTGCAACTTCCCGCAAGCTGAGACTACGCAGGCAATGGTGACTGAATTTGGAGCAACTACATTCTCTTCAACCATGTCATCAAACAAAGATAAAACCTTACTTGGGTCATCTCCACGTGCGTACCCATCAATTAAGCTGGTCCATGAAACCACATTTCTCACAGGCATATTGTCGAACAGCTTCTGTGCGGACTTAAGATCACCTTGGTCAGCGTAGAAATGGATCAAAGAGTTCTGTGTGAAAATGTCGTCTTTCAGATCTCCGTAGCTTCCGATTTTGAACAAGATCCCGTGAAGCTGGGTTCCTTCGTGAACAGCTAAGGCCTTCGTGCACGCAGCGAGGAGGGGAGGGAAGCTGAAGCGATCAGGGAGGAGCCCATCGCAGATCATCTGGACAAAGAAGTCGATGGCTTCGTCGAGAAAGCCGGCAGAGGATAGTCCTCTAATTACGGAGTTCCAGAGGAAAAGGATGCGCTTTTGTTCTTCATCCAGGAGCTGAAATGCTCTAATGGCGTAGTGCAAGCTCTCGGCGGTGGCGGCCCTGGAGTAGGCGGAGACGAGATTGGAGGAGAATGACGGAAATTCCGGGAGGCTGATTCTAGTCATTTGGCCATGGATTCGCTTGATTTCTTCGATGTTTTTGCTGAGTTTGAGTATATTGATCAAAGTTTTTGTCTGATGGGATAAGGAGAGTATGTCTGGTGGCGGAAGCGTATGCGGAGCAGTGGAGGTGACGGCCATGAACAGCGCGAGTGTTTGTCGTTGAAGCTCGGAGGAAGTCGTGCAGTGGCGGGTGCTGGTGAGAAGATGGCATGTCTGGCCAATGGGTCTTCTTTTGATAAAATTTCTAGTAAATTTCAGATAAGTCCCTCACTTTATTGGATAATATTAAATAAATTAATTTCTTTAAAGTTTTAAATTGTTCTCCTATGCTCGACTTAAATATTTCACAACGGTCATTTTTTAATTATTTCCATTGAACATTCATCATCACATATTTAAAAATATGAGTTTCAAATGTTTTTTAGTTTTAAAATTACAAAAATATCACCATTAAAGAGAGAAAAAAAAGAAAATAAATTAATCTTTTTATACATATTTAATTATATTTTTGATAGAAAATTTTATTTGATATTTTTTTTATAAGAGATCTTATTTGATATTATTTTTAATATTAGAGACCTAGATAATATTTTTTAAAAAATTATTAACTAATTTTATATTATTCATATTTATCGTACAATTTTATTTAAAAGTCACATATTTAAAGAAAATATCTTAAATATGCTGTTTATATCTTCGAGGGTAAATTAAATATCTTTATATGAGATAAACAATTTAAGAAAAGTAAAAAATACACATCTTCTCAATTTTTTTCATAGAGATTAATATTTTTTTAAGGGCTTGAGAAAGACAAATAAAGGAGAACAAAAGTATTTTAAAATTAAAAAAATTAAATATAAATTTAATTGATATATATATATATATATGTACACGTGAAAAAATATTAAATTTTTTAAATTAAAAATTTGAATAATATTACATTTTAAATTCAAACCCTTAAATATAATTTATTATTTTTTTAATGTGATAGTTTTAGTGGTGTGTTTCTTATGATAATATAGTAATTAATTTAAACTGAAAAAAAATATTGCGAATATTTGAAATTAAAATCATACTTATATTTTTTTTAAAAAAAAAAAATCTGTGCTTTTTCTTCTTTATTATGAAAAATTACGTATTTTAGTAGTTATATAAATTACTTGGCAAAAAAAAATAATTTGGACTAAAACTTTCACCGACAAAATAATATAAAATTATAGAAGTGAAGCTTTGTTGAAGGAAATGTTATTCCATTGAGTCGGACGAATAGTTCAGCTAGTCAATGATGAGGTGCCATGTTATCAATAAATATTATTATGAATAGATTGAGATATCTGTTAGATTATTTAGTCCACATCAATGACTTAATTTCAAATCCCCAAGAGAGAGAATTTTTTTTAAAAAAATATTTAATTTTTAGAAGAAATGAGTCAGCCTTATTAAGACTTGAGTTAGCTCAAACTTGCTCATGGCTCGTTGTCACCACTAGCTAAGAGAAACCAATTGATGATGTGGGCCAAATGGGGCAAAATTAAAGCCTAAATTATCTAAAATCAAATAAATTTTAAAGAAATAGCAACAAATTTTGTTACACGTATTTGTGGAATTAAATTTTGTTCATAGTATTGAGATTATGTCAAAGATAAAATAAAGTTAATAACTATATTAAAAAATATATATAACATATGATAATATATTAAATTTTTATATTTAAATTTATATAAAATATAAAATAAAATTAATTTTATCGTTCTAAAATATTATTGAAGATAAAATTATACTTAAAAACTCTGAAAAATTCAGGCATTTGCCTCCATTCAAGTCATTTATTATTTATTTTAGCTCGAGCAGATTCAAAATGAATTTTCAGTCGATTTGAGTCATATAGAGCGGGAGAAATCTAAAATGTAAATTGCAGCTCAATTATAAGATTATGTGTTCCAAATATAAAGATATCGTTAACGGTAATTTTTGGGAATTGATGTACAAAATTGAGTAGTTTTTCTTTAGAGCTGCTCCAACTCAAATATACTTGATTGTTGGGCTCCCTTTAACAATTTATTTGGAGTTTTTGAATCTCAAATTTTTTTTGTATTTACTTTATAATTAATACAAAAATAATTTAATTTCAAATTTATACAAACTCATAGAATAAATTTATGCTAGTTTGTAGTCATTTTAGAACATACTAGATGTAAATAGAATTGATTTTTAAAGTCATGAATATTTTGATTATTTCTATATATTAGATATATAATACGCTATAAAAGTGTGGAACCCACTAGATAAATAACAAAAATGATAATAATTTTTGTAAAAAATCAAAGAAGTAAAAAAATATATTGAAATGTGAAATCATGAATTAAATTACATCAATTTGACCATGTGTTTATGATAGTAAAATTAAAATGACTATCATAAAGGTAAACAATCTAGCTTTTGAAATTTTTTGGTAGAGGTAAACGTGAACTTGAGTGTCAACTTGAATTTTATTTCAAATTTTTGACTATTTAGCTTCATGAAATTGGGATTAAATTTCAATATTTTTCTAATCTCAGGAGCTCAGATATAATTTATTTTATAATAAAAATGAAGTTGTTGATTGTGTTGAAGGCTTTGTAAGGCCCCATAGCCACTGGCTTCCAATTTGAGTCTTATAAAAATATTTTTGTTTAGTTTTAATTAAAACATTATCAACTTTTTATTATTATAACATAAATTTTTTGCATTGTTAATAATTTTTTTGAGATTATAATTTTCTAATATTTATATTTTATAATTTTAAAATTTTAGAGCGAAGAAAATACAAGATGTGAGAAATTAAATTTGTAATTTTTATTAAAATTTTAAAATATGATGTGGTTGAAAAGGTATAATATTATTTAAAAATGTATAAATGATTCAAATTAATTAAAAAATAATCAAATTTTGCTTTTTCCATTACGCAATGCAAGCGAAAAGGATGAGATTTTAATAGAGAAATCAAAATTGTAGCGCTTTTATAACCTCAGATACCAAGATTGTGATTTTTTAAAAATTATAACTAATTTATAATATATTTCTAATCTTAAATATTCAGATGCAATTTATCTTCTATTTTATTATGGGTCCCTCTGGCTTAAAAAATCGATCAATACATAACTCAAAAATAAAATATGAGTTTAATTAACTAAATAATTTAATGAATTATATTTAAATCCACTTTTAATTATACATTGATCAAAATTTTGAAATACAACACCTTTTTTTCTTTTATTACATATGCAACCCTTGCATATTTGTTAAATTACATGTTTAGTCGTGTAGATTTGATGTTTACTCAAACATAATATTTTGAACAGCAGCTAAGCTCAGTACGACATCATAATATTGAAGATCTACTCGTACCTATTCATAAATTAGGGATATTTATTTAGCCATTTAAGAAATATTTTTTTCACATAAAAGAATATTAGACGAACCTAAACTGATACTCAAAGGCTTGAAATTCGCTCACCCTTTTAACTTCAGTTTTGAGTCGTTGGCGATTCACTTAAAATATTTTACGTTGAATTCAAGTTAGACTTAAATTTCTTTAAACTCGACTCATTAATAGCGCGATCTGAAGACAGAGCTGGGCACGTGAGGGAGACCCACACATTGCTTCCTGCTTTCCCTGTCATTTCTCATTTTTTAACAGCATGCACCATGACTTCAAGCTACTGAACAAAACAACGCTTATCTTCATTTATGAGGGTGATGGCATCTTTAATTGGCCTTGTTTTGCTGTCTTTGCTCATTAAATGAGAAAAAATATACATAATATAAAATAAAATGAATTAATTTTTGAGGCTGTAAAGCGTTACAGTTTTGATTTCTCTTTTAGAAACTCGCTCTTGTCGCAAGCCTTACCTAATGAAAAAAATAAAATTTGATTATTTTTTAATTAATTTGAATCATTTATACATTTTAAAAGACGATTATATTTTTTTAATCTCACCGTATTACAAAATAATAATCTTAAACATAAAATATTGGTAATGTTGGTAATATTTTAATTGAGATTAAATGATAATGTTTTTACAATCTTAAAGATTCAATTTGGAGATTTTTAAAATTTGGGATCAAATTTTAATACTTTTCTAATCACAGGAGCTCAGATGAAATTTACTCGAAATTAAAAAACGAAGGTGTTAGATTATGATGAAGGCTTTTTGTAAGGCACCATGGCCACTATTTGATGTTTAGGTTTCCAAAGTCCGGGCACTGAATTTCATGTTTTGACCGTTCGAAAATTGTTAGAAGGTGCGTAATGCATATTAGTACATTTTGTGCAGGACAAAAAAGGTGTTGGGCAATTGGCAAATTTATCCCATCACATAACGTCAACACACAGTCATCGTGTAATAATACGATTTCATCTTATCATTCGACTTTAATGTGAGAGATATTTTGCAGACCAAGTCATCTTGTAAGAATACAATTCGTCCATTCGAATGTGCCATTTTTTATTCTTAGAAGTGGCATGCTTTTGGGATTAATCATATAAAAATACAAATTACATTTGCGTTTTTTAACGTCGCTTGGCTGCAATGCGTGAGATATTTTGTATCGTTACAATCAAAGAATAGTTACGGTGACATTTTCGATACATCAGTTAGGAATAACAAATATCCTAGTCAACTGGCATTTCGCATTCTCAAATTTTGTAATTGATTTTAAGCTAAATGTATAATTACATAAGTGAATAATTATGTTTAAATTACGCAGATTCTATCGTTAAAACTTGATTCTTCGCGTTTTCTTCAAACTTAAATTTTCAAAGAATCAACTTACTTCAAATTGTTGTTAGCTTAAGATAATATCTATCTCGGCGCTTTGGACTTGTTTTAACACATCTCAAAAACAATGTTAGACCAAAAAGACTATATAATGCGGCAAGATCAACATGAGTAGCTGGATTCACACGAGACTCACTTTAGATATATGCACTTGAATAATTCATTTAACGGAGAAAATTCATTTTTGATAGATTTAGAAGTGAAAGATCTGTGAAAATACATATAAAGAGTTATTTTATATTAAATATTCAATACATATTAATATATAATTAAAAGATTTTATATATTTGCTCGAATTTTTGAATTAATATGTATATACTAAATTTATATTGCGATGAGCAACTCCCTTAAAAAATTCTGAACGTATGGCATTTATTGACACATTTTAGATAGAGGTATTGTGATATAATTTAGTATAAATTGCAATCATTCTCATAAGGTTGGGAAGGTATTACAAATTGGTTCTAAATTTAAAAAAAAATTAATTTTAGTTTATAAGATTATAAAAAATATTATAGTTGTGGTCCTTTTAAAATTTTGTCTTTTCACTTGACTTTTCTCATAAAATGTAAAATTGACGAGTTTGAACAATTTTAATATTTTTAAAAAATATAATACTTCTCTATTCTCACTATTTTTTAAAAAAATAAAAATATTAATTTTTTATTATATAAAAATTTATTTAATTTATCTTGTCTCATATTTTTTCTACTTTAAAATTTTAAAACTTTAAAATATACATATAGTTTTTAAGAAACTAAAATTAAAATTTTAAATAGTTTTTAAGAAATTAAAATTAATTTGTAATACCCTTCTAATTTTAGGAGCTCAATGCAATTTATCTTATATTTTAATACTTAATTCAATCCCTTGTTGTTGTAAATTGTTTTTTTTTTATGTTTGAAATTTGTATTTTAGTTCAAGAAGATTTTGGATTTGCACATAATAAAAATTTGAAGTAATTTTTTTATTACATGAAGCCCCCTGACGTTTGTACTGACATCCTGCTTTGGTCATTTAGAAGGGAAAATGTTTAATTATTCTGTTATGTTATCAAATTGTTTCAGTATTGTTCAATCAAAAAAAAAAAAAAATTCAGTATTTCAATTTTTCAAAAAATTCATAAAAAAAAAATCAAAAAGGGCAAAAGACAAAAAATGATCTAATATTGAATATATTAATGCTGCCTAAAAAGTCATCAATTAAGGTGGCAAATTCAAAATTGATCTATTATTGAATATGCAAATACATATTTACATTTTTTTAATATGGTTTAAGAATTTGTAAATTGTAAGATACATAGATTTTTCTATGAATAATATCATTCAAAAATCAAATTTGATTGATCCAAGATTTTAATATTACGACTTAAATAAATCAAATTTTAAGTCCTAATCTTGAATAAAATAATTCAAAAATCTTAAATTTTTCGTATATTATTGGCCAAGCCTCGAGAACTTGTGAGCTAGAATAATATCATTGACTTGATGCTTTTAATTAGCGTGTCGGATATATTTTTTTAGCAAGTAGTTAAATACAAAAAAGAGCCATAAAAAGCAAAAAAAGGATAAAAGTTTAACAAATTTTTACGTCAAAATTCAAAAATCCTAAATTAAATTTACGTTGTCAAATGATAACTAAAGTGCACTAATAAATAAAGTATAAATTTATATAGACGCAGATAAATTTATATATGTAAAAGACAAAGATAGCTGTTTAATAAGTGAGTTTCTTAGTTAATGAGTTATTATGTAGTTATCTCTTGCACTTTATGTGATGACTTTATTATAGCGACTTTATTAAATAAGGGGTTACCTGTCGCATAATCTTGTGACTTTTGTATGAAAGCTACGTATTTGTAATAACATAGAAGTTCGCTGTTAAGAACTGCTGAAAAAAATATGTACACCAATCTTGAAAGTTGACTGTGAAAAGTTTAACAATGATACCGGAAAAGAAATTTTCAACTTATGCTTTGTTCGACTTTGATAATTTTGTTCAAATTCCGCCAAGTGTATATAATAAAAATTTTTTGTTATTTTTTGACAACAAGTAGTATTGATAATGTAGCTTAAAAGTTTTTGAAAAGTAAATATAAAGTGTTACAAATTGTAAAAGCATTATTTATAATAACAGTTGTAGAATGTCACGTAGCTTTTTTTTTTTAAGTGTATATATATATATAAATTAACTAAAATGTTGCTTAAATTTATAATTTTTTAAATGCATTCTTCTATTTTTCTGTTGTCTAGAAAAAGTGATAATAAGTATGAAAGAAAAAAAAATAAAAATGATAAATTATAATTTAAATCATAAATTACTAAGTATGCAAATAAATAATTTTTTTAATTTTAGCCCCTGATAGTAAATTTTTTCAACCACTTGAAAATTATGATATTAATATAATTCAAACAATTTTTTTTTTATCGAGCTAGAAAAATACTATCTCATAGATAAATTTTGAAATATTTATATAATTTTTTTTGATTAGTTAATTACATGACACATTAATTTTATTATTTTATATTATATTTATTCATAGTTGATAATTTATTTTTTTACATTATACATATTATAAATTATTAAAAATATTACAATGAACATACTATAATTGTAGTATAAAAATAATTTAATATATTTTATAGTATGTGTAATATAATTTATTAAGTATGTATAATTAATACAACAATAATAATAATAAATTAAGTTTTTTATTTTATTAAGTGGAGTCAATTATATGTAATTAGATATTAATATATAAAATAATAATTTTTTTTTTTCAAATAAAATATATCATTTTTTTCAAATATGTTTATTTAATTCAATATATTTGCTTTTTCTAAATTATTTTAAATAAATCTTCAAACTATTTTATATATTATTAGGTAAGATATATATATTTTTTAAATAATAATTATTATGAAAGTCTGTTACAACGTAAAGTAAAAAATGACTGATCAGTTACGTTTAAGCATAAGATTTGTAATGAAATAATGAAAGCCAGGGGATCCCTCCTGGGACCCTGGTGGGGCCAGTGCCCAACAATCGATGATATCGATCACGAGCTAACAGAAACCGAGAAAGAACAGAGATCTCGACCAAACCCCGAGGGTATTTCTGTAAATTTGTAGTATTTCTGTGCGTTGACCGTTTTCTCTTGAAAATTTATTTGTGTGGGTGGAAAATATGGAAATCTTTAATATCGTATTACGTCATCACCAACGAAGCTGAATCAGCTCCAAAAATAAATCGATAAATAAATAGCAAATAGGCCTTTAGATTGAAAATTAAAAATATATGCAAATAAATCCTTTTGTGTTAACTCTCAACATAAAATAATAATTTTGCACTTACTATAAATTTAAAGAAAAAATAAAAATTTAGAGTTACATTAATAGAAAGAAGCAATTTTGAAAAACTTATCTAACAATTTTAAGAATTTATTTATGCATCGTATAATTCAATATTATTTTAATTATTATAATATCTACTTACTATTTTTTGACTAATAATTTTATAATATTTATAAAATTATTTATATATAATATTAAATTAAATAATTATTTTTTTTGAAAAACATTACACCAATAGCCCCTAAGTTAAGTTAGATATGTTAATGATGCAATTGCATGTTAATTCAAACAAGATATTTAAATAAATATTTAAAATTAGTAAATTGAATTAAAAGCAAAATAGGCTATTATCAAGATGAAATTTGAAATAAAAATTTCGAGTTGAGCTCAACTTGAATCACTTCAAAATTAAAATTAGACATAATTTAAGCCGACTCAACTTAAAATTGAATTCAAATCTTGATTCTAGTCAACTTATTATGCTGAAAAAATATAAAAAAAGTGTGCATTTAAGGTGATTTAATCCTAAAAAATACGCTTTAATTTTTTTATTTTACCACTAAATCACTAAGACAATTTATACGTGAAATATTATAGATATATATATTAAATTAAAATTATTTACATTATATATATTATTTTGAGCTAACTTGAAGTGAATTTTGATCTACAGGCTTCAAGCTCATGATTTAATTCAAATATTTCAAACTAATTTTGCATGAATTTAAAAATCAAATGAGTTATGAATAAGATTGGAGCTTCGAATATGTTCAACAACTCTACAGCATAATACCCGAAATAGCCGCCAGATTTGCTATCAGCCTTCAGTTCGGGTCTCTCTCCTCTCTCCTTTTCACTGTTTTGTTTTTTTCTACAGGCTGAAAGAAAGGAAGCAGAATATAAAACCATAGTGGGCTGTGGAGAGAGAGGGAGAGGGAGAGAGAGAGACTTACGGAGATGGGATGAGGACGGATGAAAGCAGCAGCTGGCTATCCTTTTGGCAGCTGCTAGTCTGGAGTCAATCGATCAGCTGATTACTTCTCATCAGGTAAGCTCTTCTTCCCCAGAAAAAAAAGGGGATTATTTTCCCGACTGAGGGCTGGTGGGTCACTGCTGCAGCGATCGTATGTTTTTCTTGGGTTTGATTCGTCAGTGTTTTCGATATCATCTTCCATCTCGGAAGATTCAACGCCACGTCTTTGCTGTTTGATCTCCTAATCTGCACCTCCTTCCCTAGATTGTAAGTTTTCGACGATGCTCGTTTCAGTTGAAGGTATTGTCGTCTATTGCGCTGAATCAACCTAAAGAAGTAAAAGCTGTGCTACGGTTACTGTTTTCTTCAAGAAACTGCCGTTTGTGATGTTTATTTCACTAAATGAAGTAAACGGATCCTAATTCATGAGCATTTCAATGCGGGAAAGCGTTGAATTCTTGCCATAAAAGTTTGGTTTTTTATGTTCATGATTCTTCCGACTTCTTCCATGTATAGATATTCTGGAGAGGAGGGTCTCATTTCCACTGTTAGTTGCTCTCTCTTGTGTTCTTCATGTGCGTTGAGGAAGAACAAGCAATGTTTCAAATTTCTTACTTAAATATACTGTTGAGGTATTATTCTCTATGCATTTTCTATATCTGAATTTTGTTACTTCAAGTGTTATCACATAAGTAACAATAGCAAAAGATTAGCTTGAATTGCTATGCTTATGCGGTATTGCAGGTTAAGGCAAAGGTCGATCCTGTTTTGATTTTGAGGCGTGTTGGTGAATTCTTTGGTGGTATCGTATTTATTCTTATCAATTTCGGTGCAAGGATTCTTTGTCTAGATCGAAACCATGTCAAATTTTTTGCCCGCTGACTCGAGGAGATTGTATTCGTGGTGGTGGGATAGTCATATCAGTCCAAAGAATTCAAAATGGCTTCAGGAGAACCTGGCAGGTATGAATGAATCCATGTCTCATTTATTGTTTCATGCTGAAGATATACCATGCATCACTATGCAGCTTATCTGAAACCTTGGATTGGTTTACCTTTTCCTTCTTCTTTCTATGATCCTGTTTAGAATTGTTTGTATAGTTTGAATCTATTTCCGATAAAAATGGCCTTACATACTTAGAGCTAAATGGGGAGTTGCTATTTGATAGAGTGCTATGAAAACAAATGAATCATGTAGCTGACCCCACATATTGGGATGAAAGCTTGGTTGTTGTTGTTGTTGTCGAATCTATTTCTAATAAGTTATTTTGATCAGCTTTTCACCAATTTTATGTAGGTCCATGTTGCTTTTATAGCCAAATTTTAGAGTAGCAAACAGTATGATCTTGAATTTTTGGTGTTTAAGTTCTTGTGTTATGTTTCTCATTTCAAATTTTTTTTTCTTCATCCACATGAAAAAAAGTATCCTAAAGTCTTTCACCACTGGCTTGCTGCTGTAAACATATGTGCATGTGTGATTAATGATTACCTGCCTGCAGCATCATGCTGTTCATAGTTTATATTGGTTATTTAGATATCTACAAATAATCTAACAGGTGTATTTGCAATCAACAGATATGGACACAAAAGTGAAAGCAATGATCAAGCTCATAGAGGAAGATGCAGATTCCTTTGCAAGAAGAGCAGAGATGTACTACAAGAAACGGCCCGAGCTTATGAAGATGGTGGAGGAGTTTTACCGAGCTTACCGTGCACTGGCTGAAAGATACGATCATGCAACAGGGGCACTCCGCCATGCTCATCGAACAATGTCGGAAGCTTTCCCGAATCACATACCACTCGCACTGCCAGATGAGTCTCCCTCCATTTCTTCCGGCACGGAAGGGGGCCCCTACACTCCAGAGATGACTGCACATGTTGGTTCACCATTTGACCCTGATGACCTGCACAGGGATTCATTAGGCAAACCGATGTATTCTCATATGATTGATAGGAGTGGAGCACATGCTGAAGAAAGTGAGATAATAATGGCGAAAAAAGGATTGAAGCAGTTGAATGAAATGCTTTCTCCTCGAGAAGGGACAGCTCGTATAAAATTACATGAAGGGAAGGTAAGGAAAGGCCTTAATTTCCAAGAGGATGAAGAAAAAATTTTGAATTCAAAATATCATCACATGGAGCCCAAAATTCTTATGGAGCAAGAAGTGAAGGAAAAAGAAAATTATAGAAATGAAGTAAAACTTCTTCAAGAGGAAGTTTCCCGGCTATCAATGTTGAACGAGAACCTCAAGATCGAGGTAGCATCAGAATCCAAGCATTTGGATGAATACAAAGCTGAAGTTCATAACTTGAGAGACGCATTGTCCAAGTTAGAGTCGGAGAAGCAAGTTGCTTTTAATGAGAACAAGCTATCTCAGGATAGCATATCGAGCTTGGAGATTGAAATATTTGAAGCAACAGATGAAATTCGGGAGCTCCATGAGGAAATCTTGATGGGAGTTGTTAAAGTGTGTAGTGCAGAGGATCAGTTTCTCATATCGGAGAAGGCAAATCTGAGTCTAAAATTAGAAACTGAAAGAAGGAAAAGAGAGTTGGAAGAAATCCAAATATCATTATTGGAGAAGCAAAATCTTTTGGGGCATGAACTTAAGAAAAATGAAGAAGCTCAAAAAGAGCTAAAACATCTTCAGGAACAATTTTCTCAGCTTTCAATAAAGAACCAGGATCTCAAGAACCAGATAGTAATAGAATCCAATCATTTGGATAAATCTAGATCTGAAGTTCTGAAATTGAGGGATGCAATGTCCAAATTAGTGTCTGAGAAGGAAGAATCATTTTATCAGAGCAAGCTGTACCGGGAAAGCATATCCACCTTGGAGATTGAAATATTCGAAGCAACATGCGAAATTATGAAGCTCCATGAGGAAGTCTTGGTGGGAGTTGTTAAGTTCTGCAGTGCAGAAGAGCAGTTTCTTGTATCTGAGAAGGCAAGCAAAAGCTTACAATTGGAGGTTGAAGAAAGAAAAAAAGGGTTGGAGGAAATACAAGTTGTATTAACGGAGAAACAAAATCTTTTGGAACAAGAAGTTAAAAAAAATGAGGAAGCCAGAACTGAAGTAAATCACCTTCAAGAACAATTCTCCGAACTGTCAAACGAGAACCAAGATCGCAAGGGTTGGATGGCATCAGAATCCAGGCGTTGGGATTTATATAAAATTGAAGTTTTAAACATGAGGCATGCAATGTTGAAATTAAAGTCTGAGAAGGAAGCTTCATTTTATCAGAACAAGCTATACGGAGAAAGGATATCTAGCTTGGAGACAGAATTTTCTGAAGCAACTGGTGAACTTAGGAAGCTCCATGAGGAAATTTTGATTGAATTTCTTAAGTTGTGTACCGCAGAAGAGCATTTTCTCTTATCAGAGAAGGCAAACCAGAGTCTGAAATTAGAAGTTGAAAAAGGGAAAAGGGAGTTGGAAGAAATCCAAAAATTATTAGTGGAGAACAAAAGTCTTTTGGAGCAGGAAGTTAAGAGGAATGACGAAGCCAGAAATCAAGTAAAACATCTTCAAGAACAACTTTCTCAGCTTTCAATAGAGAACCGGGATCTGAAGAACCAGATAGTATCAGAATCCAAGCATCTGGATTTATCTAGAACCGAAGTTCTAAATTTAAGAGACGCAATGTCGAAATTAGAGTCTGAGAAGGAAGCTTCATTTTATCAGAACAAGCTCTACGGGGAAAGCATATCTAGGTTGGAGACTGAAATGATGCAAGCAACAGGTGAAATCAGGAAACTCCATGAGGAAATCTTGATGGGAGCTGTTAAGATGTGTAGCATGGAAGAGAAATGTATTTCACTGGACAAGGAAAATCAGAGCCTAATATTAGAACTTCAAGAAGGGAAAAGAGGGTTGAAAGAGATCAAAATGTTATCAATTGAGAGCCAATCTCGTTTGGAGGAAGAAGTGAAACAAAAAGAGAAAGCCAGAAATGAAATCAAACAACTTCAAGAAGAATTGGATTTATCTATTGCTGAAGTCCAGAACTTAAAAAATGTAATGCTCAAATTGGAGTCTGAGAAGGAAGCTGCTCTTGTTCAGAACCAACTATACCTGGAAGATATGTCTAATTTGGAGTCTGATATCTTCAAAGCAAAAGACGAAGTTAGAATACTCCATGAGGAAATCATGGTAGGAATTGTTAAGTTGTTTGGTGCAGAAGAGCATTGTCTTACAATGGAGAAGGCAAATCAGAGTCTAATATCAGAACTTGAAGATAGAGACCAGCAGCGTATGGAGGCTGTAAGGTCTCTACAATCCATGGAGGAACTGTACGACATGTCCCAAGAGAAAATTAAGCATATGACAGTGGAAATGCAAACTTATGTAGGAAATTTGAAGGACACAGAAGATAGTAAGGTGAGATTAGAGGAAAAAGTATGCAAGCTTGAAGATATGAATTGTTGCCTCAATGAACAAAACAATGCAAATGCTTTGAAGATAGAACATCTGCAATGCGAGATTAGTTCTTTGAAGGAAATAAATAGTAACGTTGAAGATGAGGTACAAATGCAGCTAGAGAACAGCAAACTTCTTCAACAAGAGCTTGATTGTGTAATGGATGATAGAAATGAGTTAGACCTGAAATATAAAGACCTAATAGAGCAAATGGAAGTAGCCAGATTGAATATAGGTTCACTCGAGTCAATGGTTAAGGAGTTGCAGCATGGGCATGCTGAAATGAAAGAAGGTTGCTGGAAACTTGAAGATGAAAAGCTGCTGCTGCTCAACAAACTAAAGGATATGAATGCCATATCAGAGATGAACGCAGCCCTGGAGAAGTCCTTATCTGATGCAAATGTGAATCTTGAGGTTCTGAGAGAGAAAATCGGAGTTCTAATTGCTGAAGTTTCCGTACATGTGGTGGAAAAGGCTGTTCTAAATTCTGAACTAAAGGTTCTTGGTGAGAATATGGAGATGCTTTCTGAGAAAAACACCCTCTTGCATGACTCTCTGGATGGTGCAAACAAAGAACTTGAAGGTCTGCGATTAAGTTTGAGAGATTTAGAAAACTCATGCCATTTCCTTTCTGAAGAAAATTCGAATCTTGATGCCCAAAAGAATGCCCTAATTGCTCAGGTAAGTTTTTGTATAAACTGTCCTTTCATATTGAAGTGTGATGGATCTTCACGGCGATGTCTTTTACTTGATCCATACAACTTCTTGCATCAGACCTTATCCTCTAACTTATATATGTGAGACAGTCCTACTATGAAACACTTTACACTGCAAAATAGTGATGTTTTTATGCATCTGTGTTTGAAAAATTGGATAGCACGAACTCCCAGTCCAACAGAACACCTAACCTGTTATTGTTTTAAGTTTCAGGTTGAAAGCATTGAGCATAGTCTAGCAAATTTGGGGAGCAGACATTGCATTCTGGAAGAAAATTATGTAAATATAGAGAAGGAGAGAAATTTATCCGTTGCTCAAGTCATGGAGCTCAATGATGCTTTGAGAAATAAACAGAGGGATCATGAATCTGAAATCCAGTCAAGCAAGAATCTCCTGAACACCCTAGAAAATCAGATCCATCTACTACAAGAAGATCGAATGCTCAGGGAAGAGGAATTGGATAGGTGCCATCAAGATTACTTGAGTTATATGATTGACGTTTCTGTCTTGCAGAGGTGCTTGCAGGACATCGCAGATTCTTTCAGAACTGAAAAGCAAAAGCTCGAATCTCTTATCCAGTCAAGCAATATTAACCTTGCGAATTTAAAAAGCCAAATCGATCTTCTGCACCAAGATATACGGGTTATAGATGAGGAATTGAAGGAAGAGCAGCAGAAATCCATGAACTTTGAGCTTGAAATCTCCATCTGGCAGCAGAGTTTGTCTGAAATGTCAGAGAAGAATTTTATTCTTTCACAGGAGTGTCAGAAGCATATTGAGACTTCTAAATATGCAGATGGAATTATCTCAGAGCTACAAGCGAGTGAACTCTGCTACAAGGAAAAATCCGCTTTATTGCTCGAGCATAACACAAAGCTGTGGGATGGATGTTATCTTCTGCTGGAGTCACTTGATATCAATAAGGAACTAATGAATATGGACTCAATAGAAGATGTTCTGCAAACCATTCTTGGTGAGATTAAGAATATGGTAGCTTCTATTTCTGAAATCCAAGATGATAACCACCTTCTTTATGTGGAATTATTGGTCTGTGGTTCACTTCTAAAGCAAAATGGGTTGGAAAAAGTTTTTCTTGGTCAAGAACTTCAAAGTACTAGAAAAAGTTTTCTTGCTTTACAGATGGAGCATCGCCAACTATTTGAGGCAAATGGACAACTTAAACAAGATGTGCATGATGGAGACTGCACGAACAAAACATTAATAGCTGAGCTGGAATCTCTTAATTCACAATTTGATGAGTTGTCAAAGGAGTTGTACAACTTGAGAGTAGAAAAGAATGCTTTGGAAGATGAAAATAGTGTAATGCTTGGAGAGGCCATCACACTGGAGCACCTTTACTTGTTCTTCAGGAGCTTGAATGCAGAAAACATGCAGTCTCTGAAGATATTTGATGATGAAATTTGTTCTTTCCTTGCAGTTAAGAGTGATCTTGATGAGAAGGTTAAAAGAAGTGAAGAGAGATTTTTAGTTCTGGAGAATGAAAACCAGTGGCTCAGGAAGTTGCTAGAAGAGTTGAGAAGTCAGGCAATGATTTTAGAATTTGATTTGTTCACAAACAGGGGGTTCCTTGAAGAATTGTCCTTTCAAGCTGAAACTGAGGAGAATATGTTAAAGAAAAAAAGAATGGAGTTGTTGAAAGCACGCGACAAGCTTCAGTGCACGCAAGAGGAGGTTACTGAGTTATGCACAAAACTGGAAGTAAAAAGTAAGGAGTTGGATGAGGCCAAAATGATGATCTTAGCATTGGAGAAAAATATAGCTGTTTTGCTGGAAGGCCATACCTGTAAAGATAAAGAGATTTCTAATTCTTATAAAGAGAATAAAATGCTTAATGACGCATTACATAGATTGAATGGTCTTGTTGAAGAGCTCAAGGAAAGGGAACATTATCTGTCATCTGAGCTGCATAAGAAAATAGTTGAGGTTGACTGTTGTGAGGGAGATATAAGTAAGTTGTTATCGGAGGTCGTGGTTTCCGCACTTAATGGAATAGTGCTGGAAGAGAAGATTTTTGAGTTGGCAGTTGCATTTGAGTGTCTTGAGATTTGTGCAATGATGCAAAGAGCGAATATACACGAGGAGATTGGTTTAATTAATGCACATGAAATGGTTTTGAAAAAGAAGCTTCACGAGCTTGAAAGTGAGAACAGAAAGCTCAAAGCTAGCCTGAATGCATGCATTCCCCTGTTTCTTAATCTGGGGAATGGCCTTGCTACTGTAAAGAGGCAAGCTCATCAATTAGCAGAACTTCATGGGAATCAGGTAATCTTGACAAATAATGTTTTTTTATATTAGTTAGTAGCTTCATTTCATAGCATTTGTTTTATGATTTACTCATAATCACTACTGCACTTTAGTAGAAATACTAATTATTGAGTTCTCGAGCTAACAATGAAAAAAATACTGGTTAGTCTTTGAGAGCAGAATAATTTTTTATTCTACCAAAATAACCCCTTCGTCAAGATTCAAGAACATATACGATGAGGGTGATAAAATGCTCAACAAATACACGGTAATGAGCAAGGTTCAACATAAATAAAACATAACTGTAAATAGTACTTATCTAATTTTCTCTCAAGCTGGAACATAAATATCATACAATTCAGCTTGGTGAAGATATGTGCTGTATGCCCTTTAAGAAAAAAATAAAGTGAATATTTGGTTTATTGTAACTTCATTTCTGACAAACTAACAGTTTACTTTAATATGTTTAGTCCTCTCATTATTTAATGGATATAGCAATGTAGATTGTTACCTTGTTTCACTTGAACACCAAGTTATCCAAGTAGAGGTTTAATCTACATTATTTCAGTGATCAAAAGTTGTCAAGCCTAATTAGATGTAATAGACAATAAAGGAAAAAATATTCTGTAATGCCTGCCAAACTAGGGTCTGAATAGATATAATGGATATTCAAGGAAAAGATACTATGTGATGTTTGCCAAACTTGCATGCCTCACACTAAAAAACATAGCAACTGAAAGAAAAACAGAGACAATAGCCTGATGAACAACCATGAGGATAACAACCTACAATGCAACTAATATGGAGATACAATTGCAGGTTAGAGAGACACAAGAGTACAACTAGATATAGACAAATAGTGAACTCCACCAAACTTAACATCACCACCAACTTTTGTTCCCCGAGATCTTGAAGCACATGAAAAATAATTTTACACAACACTGTTACCAATCTGGAGGATCACAACTAAGGGTCTTTACCTATAAAATAATGGCTTACAAGATTTACCTCACAGGCAGGCTATTAGGACTACTTCCAAATAGCTTATGGATGACGGATTTTTCTTATTGTGGATAGGATGACTGACACCTCTCTCTGTCACAAGATGGCTTGAATGTCAATGGATTTCTGCACACTTGCAATCGCAGGAATCTGCGAACAATTGTGTTGATGCCCTCGACAGTGCCCTAATGATGCTATTTTTCCAACCAATGATTAAATGCCCTTCCTTGAAGGGTGAAAAACTAGGATATCTTCATACACTAACACTAGTGCACGTGGCATATTAACGAACCTATTAGTTCATCTTCTAGAAGACTCCTTTGAAAAACACCTTATCTAAGGACTCCTTCAACGAACACTTCTCGAACAACTCCTCAAGGAACAACTTGAATAGCTCATTCAAGGAATGTATTCTCAAAGATTCCTTTTAGGATCACCTTATTGAAGAACTTCTTAAACAACATCCTTCCCACAGAACTCTTTATTCGAGGAATTCCTCTCAAACAACTTCTTCTAGGAACCCCTTCCAAGCTCTTTTGAGGATCACTTTGTCGAAGAACTCCTTTGACTGATAACCTTGTCGAAGAACTACTTCTATGAACAAGCTCTTCATCATTTAGGTGGGATAATGCCACCAAGAATAACTCAGTGTTCACCATGCAATCAAATTATAAACTGTCATGTAGATTTCAAACTCATAAATTTCTTGTATTATTTCTGATTTTATCTGGCATGACTTTATTGGATGAATCTAAGAGAATTTTGGGAAACTTTGGAGTAAATAATTTGTAAATATGGTTATTCATTGGTCTCTGTGTCCCTCAGAATCATTAGTATGTATAATCATTTCTGATTTTAGCTTTCGGTATCTTTGAGAATCAACCTTTTTATTTTTTATCATACTTTGAGACTCAACCTTGAAGTTTAAGCTTCATTTTAAATAGTTTCAATCAGTTTTATTTAGATGTTCTTATTGCATTTTTGGTGCTCAGCTGAGAAATTATTAAAGCTTAATTCAACTTCAAATTTGAAGTATTCTGAAATTTCAAATCGAGGCTTAGTGTTACCAAAACTGAGATATGTGATGTAAGGTACCCTGTGTTCTTCAGGAGAATCCTTCAACCTATCATGAAGAGAATCAGGTTCATGAAACAATTACAAGTGATCAAGCGACAGTGTCAGGAGCCTTGGTGTTGCAGAAATTAACTTACCAAGTGGAAGAACTTGAGAAGTTAATGGTAGATACAAGGAATCACCTAGAGCAAGAAAGGCATCTGTATGCTGCTGACTTAGAGGCTGCAAGAACAGAAATCGAAGTGCTAAAATTGATGATCACCGACATACAAAAAGGGCAAGGCAATGAAAATGAAGCATCCAGAGGGAAGTATGAACATACCATGAAAGATATCGAGCTCGATCAAGCATCCAATTCCAATGGTTTAAGCAGGATTCAGAGCGCCGACTCCGAAGATCAGATGCTCAAGTTATGGGAAACTCAAGACAGAGACTACAGCAACTTGGTGTCCAACGGCCATGGCATAGAAGTAGTAGAGGAAGTGAAGAGTGAGCAGCCTTCTTCTGAGCTTGTTTCCGAGAAAGAGCTGGGCGTCGTCGACAAGCTGGAGATCTCGCAGGAGATGAGAGAGTCCCGAGAAGAATGGAAGAGAAGAGTCCTCAAAAGGATTTCTTCGGGCGGCGAGAAGCTCTCTGCGCTGCGGATCATCGCTCGTGAGCTCAGGGGGAAGACGGAGAGAGCTAGTACGAGCAGGCAGCAGAAGAGCACCGAGAACGATGAGATCAGCGCAAAGTTGAACGAAGCCGAGGAGGAGATCTCTCAGCTGCTGAATGTCAATGTAAGGTTGATGAAGAAGGCGGAAGAGTACACGAAATCGAGTAATGGAGAAGAGATGGGGCAGCGGGGGATGAGGAGGCGAGTTTCGGAGCAGGCTCGAAGAGCGTCGGAGAGGATTGAGAAGTTGGAGCTCGAGTTGCAGAAGCTGCATTACATCCTACTCAAGCTGGAAGACGGATTTCAGAGCAACAAGACGAGGAGGGGCGATCGATCAGCCAGTGTCCTGCTGAGGGATTACATCTATGGAAGGGGGAAGAAGAGAGGCCCCTTCTGTCGTTGCATGAAGCCGAAGACGATGGAGTGACTGCTGATTCTTCAAAATTAATCAAATCCATAGAGGAGGAGAACGTCGAACTTGTTGAAATTTTTAGAATAAAAAAGAGAGAGGGATGAGATCGGCTTATCTGTTGATTATGAGGTATTTGTATGATTCTACGTAGAACTGACATTAGATCCTATAATTTTAATCATTTCAAGCTCTTAATTCAGATTATGAGTAATACTATTTTTTTTTTTTCAGAAAAAAGAGAAGTAGGATTGGTAATTATGCTCGCAATTTCATTTTATAGGCAATGTTAACAATTCAAAATAAAATCTAATTTTAAAGGTCCGATTACATTTGTCACAAAAATCTTAATTATTTATTCCCAAAACAATCTTAAATAATTATTTACATACGTGATTGTTTTTAATACATACACTAATGTAACGTACTTGATGAATGTGAATATGATTAAAGCTATAATTAAATTATAATTTAATTCACCTTAAAGCGTTATATGTAAAGTCAGAATTTTGGGTGATTAATATGTACATAATTATAAGTTTTTATTATATGCATGTAAATCTCTTTCTTTTTACATTGGATTGATAATTATACATAAAATCATCTCAACTCAAGGTATTTTTCTTTGTTTTTTTTTTAACGGAAACTCAGGATCCGATTGATTTCTTTTTTTTTTTGATTGAGTATCCAATTGATATTTGCTGATGAAGTGATTTTGATTTGTTTAGCTTGAGATCTAAATCAACCAAACGAAAAGTTTTAATATAACCATATTCAACCAACTAGATATTTATTTAATGTCAAACACAAATTTAAATTCTTTAATATATACAAAAAAATTTAATATAAAAAATCTATATTTTACATAATACATATATTTTAATAAAAAAATTAATTTTATATCATATCTCATACATACTTTAACATAAAATTAATTATATTTCACATCAAATATAAATAACAAGACAATTTCCTTTTCATACCCACATTTTTGTGTAGAAATTTTTTTGCAATCTACAGGAAATAACATTCCACAATGAAAAGATTAGAGGAAAAGAACAAAGATATTGCCAAGCATAGATTTGATAAATAGGGAGGTGTCGATTCAAATTAAGTCTCCCTAGTACCCAAACAAACTCTTCTCAAAAATCAATAATAGCCCAATATTTAGATCGATATTTAGCTCAAATCAAGTTAGATTTGAATTTATTAATCTGAGCCACAAACCATACTAAGATCCTATCAACTTGACTCGATCGTTATTTTTTAAATATAAATAATATATTCAAGAGGCAATTTTCTAAAAAAATTTAAATTTTTGGAGGGACTGAGTTGGCTCAATTAAGGCTCGAGCTAACTCGAAATTGAAATAAGCAAACTCAAACTCAGAATGAAATTAAGATGAGCAGTGTCTAGATTGGCTCAAACTTAGAGCGTTCTCACCCGTACCCCCAACTTGGCTAGAAAAAGACTTATCTCAGTTGCCCATGAAAAAGGATGGCAGATGATTAACCCTCAGTCCCACCAGGCAAATGGCCTAAGCACTGTTTATATCTTTAGAGCCATTCACACATTGCATTAAAACACCAAAAAAACGGAAATTAAGATATTCCAAGGTGACTACTTTGAGCTAGGCATGATCAATCTTATATGCCAAAATTGAATGTAATAAAATTACATTCTACAAGATCTACACAGAATTTACACAGTTTTCCAGTCAAATCAAGGTGATGAAAGTTACAGGAGATTTGACAGAGCCAGACATCAACACTTTTAAGAACAACAACAAGTCTTAGCAATAACATAGAAGTATGAACAAAAAGTTGATCCAGGGGGAAGAAAGAAACATCTAAAACCATCCTGCTAATTTATGCATAAATAACTGCAAAAGGAATCAAGAATAATGTTTTAATAAAGAAGGAATATTCAGCAACTAGCACAATTATGATGCAGATTTGGAGGATGCTAAGGCATACCTTCATTGTTTACACATTCTACAGCTTCATCAGATGCGACAGCAGCTACATCCCTCCATAATGCTAATTTTCTTCTGATTGTTTGTCAGCAATCGATGAAGCGGCAGACACGCCGCGCTCTATGCACTGTATTCAGAGCAAAATTATCAATTTGGAACTGAAACAACAATAAGAGTGCATTTACTTAGATATTCCATTCTATCTTTATTCTTTATAGAATAGCTATTCTATGAATCTCAAGTTCACATTTTATGGAATAGTCATTCTTTCCACTGACTTAAAGAATAGCTATAATTTGACTATTCCGTATGAGCTAAAAGTAATATTTAAATATTATTCTTATCTACACATATACATATATATATATATATATATATATGCAATTTTATAAGTATATTATATGTACATGTATACTTATGTAAATTACATTCATCTAATTGTTTGTGTAAAATCAAATATAATAATAATAACAAATAACATAAAATTTCATTAAGTTATATTAATGGAAGTTTTAATATTTTGTTCTATTCACTTTTTATTTTACATTCTATTCCATTCAAGTAAATGAAGTAATTGTCATTCTATTTTTCTTGAAATGATAATTCCATTCCAATCTTATTCTATTCTATTAAAGTAAATGCACCATAAAGTGACACTAGTTGGGATCATCTACAAGATGAATTTGAACATTTCATAAATTATACATAACCTTAAAGGACAAAAAAAATCATGCAGACAAATTACCTCAAGAAGATAATTGTGAAGCCGGTCCAAAGTCTGGGGAAACGTTGTTGCGGAAATGTTGACAACAGACAAACCCTGCAAGGCAGATCAAAGGCAAAATGTAATAACAAACACCACCAAGTCTATCATCTGCCACTTGATGTGTCTAGCATGTTATCAAGCACGGGCACAATCAAGATCACCGATCAAGAATTGTTGTATGATTTATTACTCCAAAGCTAGTAGTAAAAGGTAATGCAAGCGCATATTTCTAAAATGTTTCACATTACCAACATATATCATTTTAAAAGGAGCAGAAACATGAGACTGCAGCAAGAACTAAATCTTCTCCGTATCAGTAATTAAAAAGTTACATTTCTTCTAGGTTTGTTAATTTTAGTCGCCTTCAACATTACTAACTCCATTAACTTACTTGTTAGGATACTTATATTCTAAATTTATTGTCTTATCATAGTGTCTTATATCGTAGTGTCTTAAACTAACTTTTTCACTAGCATCCATCTATGATGTGAAAACTCTTACTTACTAATTATCTACATGTTAGTGTAGCACCCCTTGCACAATTTTCACTAATTCAGGCAATACAACACATTGAGTAGCAAGGGAACGCCCTAGTTTTGACATAATTTTTTAAAAAATTCATATCATGTTTGTTCCATAAGTTTAACGATGAAAATTGAGTGTTCAATGCAATCATTCGCATTTCTCATTCAAAACTTGGAACCCAACAACAGTGCACTGTGAAATAAAGTTAATCCACTATATTGAAATTTATATAAGATATGAAGTAAAGCTAATGGTTATATTGAAATTTATGTAAGATGTGAATTAACTAATTTTAATATTATACTTTGCTCAGGATGTTAAATAAACACAGTGTGTTAAGGATTAGCATATGATGAAAATTAATTTTAACCAAGCCAAGTTGTCTACTTTTGCTTGCAGCCAAATGGGGCCTAATTACTCAACATACCAAAATTTCATAATGGAACGCCAAGAGACATACATCATCAGGACAAAAAGGAAAATCCTTTCAAGTCCAATCAACATAAACAAACGAGACGCCTGAGAGCCACCTTTTCCTATTGAATTGATGAGCCATTTGGTGCCTTCACATTAGTGATTAAGATGATAAATAGCAAGTTGTTTTCCTTCATTTGATAAGCCATTTGACGCCTGTGGGAAAAGAACACAAAAATGGTACAAACGAATTATGCAGGTAGTAGATTTATGAACGCATCACAAATCACGGAGGATCACGATTCCTAACGAATCAAATCCTCATCCACTGCATAGTTTTTAAGCTCAAACTTCACCATATTTGTGATCCAATAAGGGGCAGGCCATCCTAGGAGGACTACTCTTTTTTATTTGAAAAGAATTTCAATTTTCACCGAACTTAAAAAAAGAAATTCACCTAGCTTAACTAAATGTAAGTGGGACGATAATTGAAAAATTCCTTAGACACTTAACCTCACTAGTGTACTTTTACTGATACTCCTATTAGGTGACAACATATTATGTAACCTATGAAGCTCATGCTGATCCTCAGTAACTTCAACGGAGCAACCTCATTGCCACATATCGGATGGAAGCTTATGCTGTTACAGTCATAAATTTTCCTGATTTACTCAGTAAGCTTACCTGAGATTCAAAGGAGCAAAGATAGTCCTGAATGGTCTTGAGGTTGCAGATCAACTTATCTTGGTCCTGTGAATAATCCACTTGTACGTTATTTACTTGCAGAAAAATGCAAGGAAACAGAATGTTTATTTTGTAGAAGTAGATGCTCTGCACAATTGTACCTTCTCTACATCAGTTTCAATAACATCAACCAGCACATCCACTAGATAAAATCCATCAGAAAGTTGGAAAATTTTAAACTTAAAAAGAAAGCTAAAGAAATGTTGGGCAAGAAAATGCAAAAGTGAAATCCGAGGAAAGCTTGTAAAAATTGAAGAAAGTACATTAGCAAAGAGCACTGGAAAAGATCCCATGAATCATTCAGCAATACAATATGTGGAAAATCAAACAATTTAAGTGCATTAAAAATCACTTACAAATCTGTGAGCCAGGTAACAATCATCGCCAAAACAGATCTTGTTAAAATCTTCTCAAAAATTGCACCTAAAGCGTACTAAACCCTTAAATCAGCACCCTCACAGATTACCTTAAACCAACCACCCCAATATCATCATCGGACCACCACATATTAGGTAATTGAAAGACCTTCTCATAGTAATATGATCATCAAAAATTTTACAAATAAAACAATTGATTATAAACAAATACGATTATTTCATGTTTACTGAAAACAACCAAACATGAATAGAAATACGACAAGAACCATATAAGAAGAAAAAGAAAGCCAATGCATATAGATAATTATAGAACTGTGTGTGTATGCAGTTTCATAATACCTGAAAAGGACATTTATCACCAAATGTCCTTGTGGAGATCCACTCCTCCAACAATGCCTGCGTTAAAGCATAGCCCCAGTTCAGACATGTTTATGAACAAATTAACAGAAAGACACAATGCAGATGCATGATCTTAGTACATGGAAATGGAACTAGAAAACGAAACAAGAAGGATCATCCTAAGCAGCAATCTAGGATCACTAGATATTTGCCAAAATGTCTGTCTGACCTAGGCCAAAATTTTCAGATGAGGCAAGCGACACAGCTACTTCACGGAGCTGCAAATTTAACTCAAAAAACTTGAAACAGATGTGTAGGTATATTCTCGAGCTGAATTTTGACTACAGAGGTTAAGTTGTAGAGACAGAGTTGGCTAAAGTTTAGAATGCAGATTCAACGAGAACAAAAACAACAAAAACATAATGGGAAAAAGCACTTGGTCCCTAAATTTTGACTATAACTGCAAAACAATCCCTCTGTGAAATCTAATATGGTCCCTTTTCTCATTTTTAGTTGCAGTACAGTCCTTCCAACAGAAAATGTTAGAACTTTCCCTTATTGCCCTGCACTTTGGGAGTGAACAAAAATACCCTTAATAGAAGTTCTATACAAGAAAATAAATAGAATAAATTAAATAAAAATGTTAAAAATAAAATTAAAATACTTGAGAATAAGGAGAATTGTTTATGAATGAGAATAAGGAGATTTAAGATGGAGTTTAAGGACATTTTCATCAAGGAAACTTCAGAGAACGAACAGAACGTTATAACAACAGTTTCAGTAAAAAGGATTATACTGCAACTAAAAATCCAAATGCAGGTCTTTCAAAAAACAAAAAAAAGTTCCAAATGGAACAAGATGCTGATTCTGTAAAATATGGGAGTACATTGCAATTTGGTCAAAATGTAAAAGTGACTTTTCTCAACCATAATCCCAAACTACTTGGCTTTAGCACCATAAATTTATATTCTTCATGTAGTTCTATCCAAAGTAATGCTACCTCTCAATGCAAGTGATCAAAACCAGTCATGCCTAATGGCCCATATAACATGCCATTGTTTTGTATTCCCCACAACTCTTTGTACAATAGAGTCTCGGCTCCTCACATTACATATAGGAGCCTCTCTAAAGGACGATTGTCAATATAACCAAACCACCTTAGCCATCCCTCCCTCATCCTATCTTTTCTATGAATGCAATGCCCACCACCAACCAAGCAATCATTTTTACTGTGGTTTAACTACAGTGTGACCACTCCCTCCTGTATAACCTCTAGGTCACAATGAGGTTAACAACATGTGTTACCCCTCAAATATTCAAACTTATAACCTTTACATCACGATGTAGTAAACTAACCATTGACAAACCTATATAGTATATGCAAAGTACTTATTCAGCAAAATTCAACAAAAAAAAAAGAACTCCTCCAGCAATTTAGTGAAATTCAATTTAAGAAAAGGAGATATGTCGTAAAATATTAGGACCATGAAACAAACAGTACCATTATTAGAAAAAAAATGTAAGGCAAGATAAAAGGAGCAATCGAGACCTTGTGATCAAACTCAGCCATTTTCAAAACAATAGGTACAATAATTGGCTCAGCGGCAAGCTTATCCTTCTTCAAATGATTACTGCTTCTAACATCAGAATCTTTAAAAGCTTCACCTAGAGCAAATACAAAATGGCTGAGTCAGAATAATTACGAGTGACACCTTCATGGACATCACAAGCTGAAAGGGCATCACCGAGTAACACCTAAAGCAACTATAGAATATGTAGATATGGCCAGCAAGCTACAATAGGATAACAGAACAACTAATTAAAAAGGACCTTTTTCCCCAGATATTGTCTCTTTATGGTTCAAGGATTCTGGACATATTCTGCCATCGAAAATCTGGGAAGTGACCTTCTTTTGCCTGCTTTCCATATCACTTTCATGCACATTATTCTCCAGATCTCCATTTGCTGGATGGAGTTCAATGTCAGATGCGTGTCCTACCTTGTCTTCCGGACGCAAATCAACCTTGTCACTCCCATATTCTCTGTCTTTGCTATGCACAGTAGAAAATTCTCCTTTCTCTTCATCTATCAAATAGATGCTTGGATCCAAATGAATTCCCTTCCAAAATCATACAAAAGCATCAATTCGAAAAATTCATATTAATCCATGAATAACCACAGATTTATGAATAATGACAAAGCAATAGTCAAACCATACTTTAAAAAAGGAATGAATGGCCTAAGTGAATACAATTTTTTCTGCAAACCCCGTTGTTCATACATGTCTTATACCATATTAAAACTGGTACCATAAGCTGGTTAAATTTTGAATTTCCACTTTCCCCTAGAGTTACTTAACTTACTTATCTCAATAATTTGGTCAAATTTGGTATTTCCATGATTTCCATGAGCTGGTTAAATTGCTGTATCTGCACTCTGCCCTTGAGTTACTTAACTTACTTATCTCAATTACCTTCAACAATAGCCAACAAAATACCATAAGCTGGTTAAATTTTGTATTTCCATGATTTCAGAAAATTTTCATTTGGATCATTGATTTGCGCAACCAATTTTCATTAGGTCCCTAAAGTCAACATAACTATTTCAATTAGGTCATATTTTATGAATTCTGTGAGCTTTCCATCCCCAAGAGAAAGGGAATTATTTTTATATTATTTTTTTAATTTACTAATTATAAAAATACCCTCTCACTCACTTTCATCTTCCAAGGAACACGACTTGCGTGAAGTAACACACAAGCCAATGCTAGGTCCTACGCACTTGCGCGTGGGCAAAGCTATGAGCACAAGCATAGTAACACGAATAGACGGAGTAACCTATACATACAGGGATGCTTACGTAGTGGCGAAGCAAAGCTGGCGCGGCCACCTATGCTATGAGATGAGTGAGGAGAAGAGGGTGAGGGTGCGGGTAAAACAGAAAACTTGATTTTCTTCTGTTAGTTTTTTAACGAATACATTCGCACTGAAATAATTTCAAAATTTAGAGACCTTGACAAAGGATTTTTGAAAATATGAACCTGCATAACATTACCACTAATATCAAGGACCCGAATGTAATTTACCATTTATTTTATTATTCTTATGATTTAGTCTTAGTGATATACCACAAGTTGCTGAAATTTGATATTTTTTAACAGTAATACAGCATTTTTAATTTTATCTTTCACCATATTAATAATATATAATTGTTTTTGATGAAAAACATATAAAAAATCTTACTTCCAAAGAAATACAACAACATATGCAAAAGGAAAATGTTTTCAAGAACGTAAATTGATTATTTTTCACTTGAATTATAAAAATTGTAAGGTTATTTCAAATGAAAACTTGATCACTTAATATTATTTAATAGTCTTAGAATTCAAGATAAAGAGTTGGAGAAAGAATAGCAATCCGAAACAATACATTCGGACTCGATGGTGAAATCTACAAAATGAGAATAAAAATATTTTTAAGAAAAGAGTTATAAAACTTAGGCAGTAGAATATTAAGGAAGAAACTGATTTTATGTGACTGACAATTACTAATTGCAACTGCAAAGTGGCAAAAAATATGTTGAAAAAATCTAAAAGAAAGACTTCAAAGAATAAAAATGCTTGGTGATAAAAATAAAATATATAAAAAAAAAATTTAAAGAAAACAGAATTGTTATAAAGCCAGGTTTAAATGCAAGAACAAAGATAACTGAAAAAATATATAATAGTCTGATGAGAGTTCACGAAAATAACCTATAATGTAAAAATATAATTTATGAGGATCTAAATGAGAAGTTGGATACTAAAGAAAGAAATAAACACATACACAAAATAAGATAGAAAAACTGAGGTCTTAAGTAAATCTATTAAGGTTAATGATGAGAAAGAATTTTTTAAGGAATAAGATATTTAATATAAATGAATGGATTGTTTTCAAAAGCATTTCAATGATAATCACGACAATATGATTGAAATAAGTGAACTTAGTATCCAACAGAAAATATAAATTTTTTTTACATTTGGTGTATTAGTAAAGCTGGAGTTTGAGAAACTTCAAAGAATATGAAATGTAAAAAAACAGTAAAACCAGATGACATTCTGATAGGTTTTTTACAATTTTGGGGGAAAAAAGAGTGTATTGATATCTAATGTACAAGAACAAAGGTGAATGAATGAAAAAAAGAGTATATTGATATCTAATTTACAAGAACAAAGGTGATGCACAAGATTATATCATCTACAAGGAATTAAATCAATAAGCCGTACTTTAAAATTTTGAGGGATAGTGATCGAGAATAAATTATATCGTGATACTAAAATATTACAGAACTTTTTGATGTTATGCCAGGTAGATCTATTATGAGACTTATTTATCTATTGAAAAGTTTAATGGAGAAGGGAGAAGGGAGAAGGGAGAAGGGAGAAGATCTACATTTGATTTTCACTGATTCAAAAGAGAGTATAATAAAGTCCCAATAAAAGTGCTTTAGAAAGTTTTAGGGAAAGAAAGTGATTTGCTTTGCTTACTTTCAAGTTATTAAAGGGGCTATTATTTATATTCGTACACAAGGATGTTTAACAAAAAATTTCTCTATTAAAGTTGAATTACACTAAGACTCAACTTTAAATACATACTCATTACATTAGTTATAAAAGTCTTGGCCAAACATATTAAAGAAAATGTGCCTTAATGTATGTTTTTCACAGATAATAATCTTCTTATTAATAAGACTAGAGATGAAGATAAAGTGAAATTCAAGCGATGGTGAAATATCTCAAAGTTTAAAATTTTTTATTTTAATAGATCTAAAATTGGATATATTGAGTGTAAATTTAGTAAAAATAGTAGAACTCATATTTAAAAGATGATAATTGGTGATAAAGTTATTAAAAAAATTGAGCAATTTTAATATTTTGGATCAATCATATAAAATGATGATAAAATAGATGGTTATATTTGCAAGATCATAGAATGAATAAAATAAAGAAATGCATCTATTAGATTATATTATAAAAAAATTTTATAGAACAATAATAAACTAGCGATATTATTTAGTGTTGAATGTTGAACTACAAAATAAAAACATACAAATAAAATAAGTGTTACAGAGATAAGGATGCTAAGGTGTATACAAAAGGATAAATGAGAAATAAGTGACCTATGAAGCACCGATACTTCGTGGAGCCTAACGTATCCGTATCGTATCCGTATCGGATACCGATACTCCCCGATACTCCACCGATACGTATCCGATACGCCACGTGGCGTATCGATTTTTATTTTTAATTTTAAAAATTCGATACTCGCCCGATACTTGTCCGATACTTGCCCGATACTTGCCCAATACTTGTCCGATACTTTTCGATACTTCTAATTAAAGAAAAAAATGTTGAAACAATTGGTTTGGCCTACACGATAAAAAATAAAAAATATATTATACATAAAACACAACTCATGCATAGACTCAAATAATAAGATTGAGAGATATACTGAACTCACATAATTGAGATTACAAAATGCTTAATGCACGCTAGTGTTTCGGCAATAGAAAAAGAATTTGGTATTTGCAAGCAACTGTATTATCTAGTTTTTCTATATCAACCATACTATCTTTGCTTCTGTTAGACACCGATCACTTTTTTTTTACTTTAATCAAGCTCATATTATGAAAACGATAGAACTTTAATCTTTTGTATTTTGTTTATTTATTTAGTTAACACTCAGAGAGAGGAGAGCATATATTTACTTTAACTAGATTAGTATATATGAGTTTATGTCACATTATCTATGTCGTTTGCATTGAGTTAATTAATTTAAATCGGATTTTAAGAAACTAATTTACTGAAATATATTTAAACTCTCATCTCACTTAAATGATCTGTAATAGGTTGAAAGTAATTAAATAAATTTAAAATATTATTTTAATTTAAAATTTTTTAAACTCAATAGTTGTTGAAGGATATTTTTATTTTTTGTAGTTCAATTATCTAATATTTTTTTAGTGATATTAATAATGTTTAAAAAAATATAATTAATTTAAAAAAAAATTAAAAGATATTTTTGAAAATTATAATAATAAAATGTACAAGCTAGTATAATCTACCATAAATTCATATCTTAAATATGAGAATATGACGTATTATACATAAATATAACAGCCGTATCCTGACGTATCCGTATCCTACTTTTTTTAAGTTTGGCGTATCATCGTATCCGTATCGTATCCGTATCGCCGTATCGTACTCGTGCTTCATAGTAAGTGACTGTTGCATGTAGGAAGTTAAAATAAGCCCCATGGGTATTGGAATTTGATATTTTTATTGTTATGCTTAATCAACGCATCGTTGTTGGGTCTCAAGTACCAGATGTGAAATGTGAAGGATTACGCTAAATAGTCAACAACTAGTGTAAAATTTATCGAATAAATATGACATGAATCTTTTAAAAAATTGTGCTAAAGATAGGATTTTTTCTGAAAGCGATGCGCTATATTGCCTGAATTTAGTGAAGAGTGTGCAAGGGATATTGCATCGGCGCACCCAAGTATAGTAATAAGTGAGTCAGGATTTCCACATTATGGACGGATGAGAGTAAAAAAGATAGTTCAAGACACCAAAATAAGATTAGGGAATTGGAATATACACACCCTGACAAGTAAGTTAATAGAGTTAGCGGATATTATGGTTCATAAGAGAATTAATATTTTTTGCCTTCAAGAAATAAAATAGGTAGGGGAGAAAATTAAAGAAATTGATAGCTCAAGCTTCAAACTTTAGTACATTAGTAAAAATAGAATAAAAAATGGAGTGGATATAAGTCTCGACAAACAGTTGAAGGATAATGCAATGGAATTCAAGAGGTATAAAGATTGAATTATTTTTTTTAAAATTATTATTAATAGGATGACTATTAATATTGTAAGCATGTATGCCCTGCAAGTAAGTTTGAATGCGAGAATAAAAAAAATCTTAAAATAATTTTAAAAATTAATACAAACAATACCTTAGGAGGAGAAAATATTTATTGAAGGAGATTTAAACGGACATATTGAAAGCATTGCTAAAATTTAATAGCAGTCGCGACAGATATGGTTTTGGGAAGACTAATAAAAAGGATAAAACTATTTTGAAATTTTTCTTAGCCTATGATTTTTTTATTGCTAATACTTTATTTAGAAAAAGAGATGAACATATTATCACTTATAAGAATGAGTTTTCAATAACACAAATTGATTATTTTCTTATTAAAAAATAAGATCGCTTGGACTGTAAAGATTATAAGATCATTCCAAGTGAATGACTACCCAATATCATTTAATGGTCTTAAATTTTAAAATGAAAAGCTGAAAAAAAATAGTAAATCGAAACAATACTCTCAGACTTGATGGTGAAATCTAAAAAATGAAAATAAAAATATTTTTAAGAAGAGAGTTCTAAAACATAGGCAGTTGAGAATTGAAGGAGAAGCAGCTTTTATGTGATTGAAGATTGCTAACTATATCCGCAAAATTGTCAAAAATATATTGGGAGAATTTAAAAGAAAAATTTCAAATAATAAAAAAATTTGATAGTAAAAAGTACTTTTTAAAGATGAAGATATTCATTACAGATGGATGAACTATTTTAAAAGGTTTTTTAATGATTGTTTTGATAATACGATTAATATTACTAATTTCAACATATAAAAATTGCTCCTACATCTGACGTATAAATAAAACTGAAATTAAGAAGACTTTAAAGAAGGTAAAATGAAGAAAAATCATTAGATCGGATGACATTTCAATAGATGTTTGAAAATATATAGGAAATGAATGAGTTTTTTGACTCATTAGGTTGTTTAATATGATTTTAAAGACTAAAAAGATGCTAAATAAATAAAAAAAATATATTAGTACTTATTTATAAAAAATAAAGACGATATACAAAATTATATTAATTATAAAATAATTAAGTTAATGAGTCATACTTTAAAACTTTAAAAAAGATAATTGAATATAGATTACGTCATAACCTCTATAATTGGCACAAGAAATACTTCTGGTGTGCTATTGCACAACACACCAGAAGTAAAACGCGCG
>JAEMOT010001088.1:183798-195802 GCA_019297695.1 Apostasia ramifera | reverse complement strand
TGGGTCGCACACGCCGCTGGGGTCCGGCGGCATTGCCCGTGCGCAACGATCGGGAGGAGAGAGAAATGCGAGAAGGAAAGAGAGAGGGTGATTTCTAACGTCTGTTACGGCCCAAGGACCTATATGCATTTTCATTAAACTAGAGGACCAGTTTGCTACATTTAAATATTCGAGGGACCTATTTGCCCATACGAGTAAACTAGAGGGACCCAGATGCTATTTATCCTAAATTAAATATTATATTTGTTAATTAAATTATATGTTGAAATGTATATATTAAAATCTAAGCATTATAGTAAATAGGAATATTATTTTAAATATACAAAATTATGTTTTATTTATATTTTAATTTTATACAGTGCACTATACGAGCACCTGGTAGTTTAAAAAGAAAGCCTGGATGCTTGTCTACAAGCCAAGGCATAATAGACAATATCTCAAACAAATAACAGTCGACCAGGAATCACATAGCCTGCCAGTCAATTAAACTAAAAGCACTGTTTCAAGTTTTCCCAGTTTCTTTGTTTTTTTGGTTTATAGTCCATGCAAAAAGAGGGAAAGTATTTTGGGGGTTTCATGATAAGAATATATTGCTAGAAGAATCGCAGATATCTAGTTTTACGTTAAGAACCTTCTGAACTATTTGAAATCAAACCTCAATTATAATAGGCTTCCCATCTTTCATTGCCTTCTTCAAGTCACCGGCCAATCCTAGCATGAAATACGTTACTAGTTAAGAGAGGACAAGCTAAAAGGAATATAACAATATGTACAAGCAACATATATTTTAGTATTCATCAGCCTCTTTTTCATTTTGCAACAACCCAAATATAACACAATAACAATAATCATATTAGTGATGTCAAGTAAGCAGAGGGATTTTGCGAATCAGACAAAAAGGCCTTATACCTTTTCTGACAATTCTGCACTCCCTACAGAATTCTGTGATGAGTTCTTCTGAAGTATTAAATTCTCGTGACCAGACAGGAGTGCCTGTTAAAGGGGCACTGCATCCAACATGAACGATCCAGTTATTATCAAGCATTTTACCAAGTTAGCGTATCGTACAGGCTGATTAGAAAGCAATAGCGTGCAGTCCTGGTTAACTTGAAAAATAAAATTCCTACAAAAACATTGGAGTGCTGAAAAAGGAAAAGAAATGAAAGAGAAATAATAAAAAATAGTTTTTTTTTTCAAATGCGCTGTGGGTTGTGAGGACGTATTTTACTAACAATCTTTTCTAACAACGAGATTTGAGAGGTAAGTGTTAGTTGTGTGACCAGGCATGAGAACATGGCTCAGTACATGGAAAACTGTGAGCCGATATTCACAAAACAAACAAATACTACCCATGAGTCTGTGACTAGAACTGGCAAAGCAATCATGATAGAACTTTCATAAAAAAAAAATCTTAATAAAACTTACTCAGTTGATGTCCGTAGTAATTCATACACCATATCTGTCTGCATATTAAAAAAAAATTAGATGTTGACCTTCATTATACAAAATAAAAAGAACGACAGCTAGCAAGTACTTGCAGTACAAAAACTTCACCTGTAGAACATTGGGTAAGTTAAGCCTTTGGGCAAGTTGAGTAGCTATTGTTGATTTTCCAGTACAAGCTGTTCCACACACAAGAATAACCAATGGTACTCGTTGGTGATGGAATCTTCACAGTATAAAGAAGTTGCAAATCATAAGTGTATTCCAATTTTTGAATAAAATCAATCACTGTAACAAACATATACACTAAAAGAGAGCCATCTCAATTTGCCAGCCTTACCAACAATATCAACACAGTTTAAAAAACATAAATGTCAAAAGACAAGGCAATATCTTGACTAAACTATGAAGGTATAAACTTTTTTTGAAGATGTTAATTAATCCAACATTAAAACAAGCATGAATGTGTTTTAGTCCATTAGTTTTCTGGATCGCATCACTTTGATCCCTCGAACCATATTTTGGTCCAATCATTTCAAGGATTATTAGCATTTAGGTACTTCTAGCAAATGCCATTAGAATTTCCATTAGTTGATCATTCAAATATTACAATTTAACTTCTTTTACTATGTTATATTTATTGATCATTATAAAGATTTCTTTCATTTTTTCTCATATTTTTAATAATCAATAAGGTAAAATGATCAAAACAATTTAAAACCGGAGTCTTTTAACTAGTCAACTAATGAAAAAATTCAATATTTTCTGTTAGAATCATCTAAATACTAACAACACTTAAAAATTATGGTTTCTAAAAATTAAGAGACCACAGAGCTCTATATGCCTCAAAATAAATAACCTAATTGCTTTTTACCTTAAAAATAAATAGCCTAATTTTCATTCTTAAGGCCAGACATCAAAGCTATACATATTTGATTACCTCATACTAAAGATTTCAATTATCAGTTACGAGAATGACAAACATAATGAGGTTTTACACCGTCCTCCAATTTGTGCAAAGTATATAAGTAATCAATAAACAACAAAGAGGAGAAGGAAAAGAGATATGACAATGAGATGACCGTAGTTATAAATCATAAAAGAAAAGGAAAGTTTAAATCAGGGGATTGATAGGGAGATAACGACAGAAGTACAACAAACAAGACAGTGACATTTAAACTAGAAGATGAATATTGTAGTGCGATATTTATTCTTTGCATCCAGGTAATAAATATTTATTTAGAAAACAATCACGCCGCCTACATATTTAACTGAGTATGCCAACCTTTGGTGAAACCAAAAAATCTTATAAAATACTACTGTACTAGCATTGTGGCATATAAACTTGTAGATTTTACAACCATCAAAATCCTCTGGTTTTCGCTAGCAAAAACCTTGACTTTTTTCCTTTTGCTCGGTTTTGTCCTATATGTTATGTTAGAACTTGCAAAAACAGAAACCTAGTTAATGAAGAAACAATTGTCTTGGAAAACATAGAAAACAACTTGAAGGATTTCACAAGGATGAACATGAACAATTGCAAACTCAATGAATTCGAAACCAGAATACTTCAGAAAATATAATATTCAGGCATACCCAATTTCACAACCTCCTAGACTTTATTAGCAAAAAGGCTTAAAACCTTTCAAGAAAAAAAAACTTTCAAGAAAAAAAAAACCTTTCAAGAAAAAAAAACCTTTTGAGAAAAAGCTTAAAACAATACCTGGTCATCATCTTATAACGATTAATGTACTCCTCTCCATAACCCCGCCTCTCCATGAGCTGAAAAGATAAGAAAAACAACTAAATGATGCACTACAACTAAAACATGGAATGCATGCACACAAAAATCTATTTCATCATGTGTAAGACTTTTTATTTATAAGCGTTAATCACGAATTCAGACACAAGATCTGTGCCATACATGTGTACACCAAGAAAATGACCAATTTTGGCTAGTGGGCTTAGCAAACAAACTTAGTTGTAAAGTCCTCATGAACAAGGCATGGCGAACAAATATTATAGTCATTGAAAAAACTGCAGGCCCTGCTTGCGGATAAGAGGTGACGTTTCGCCTCCCAATGTAATAAGATAAAAAAGGTAGTTATCAACTGACAGCTAGCCACCTTTCTATCCTATCTTGAAAAAAGTAAAAAACTGCTATTGACTAGGCTGTGGCAATTACCTTTTTGCCCCTTTAAATTTGTCTATAAATGCTGGATTAACTGAAACAGAAGGAGAGGGATCTCTCGTAAGACTATTCTCCTCCCTCACTTAAAAAAGGGCTTCTACAGCTACTCAATCACATCACCAACAACTATACTGACTACATCTTCAACTATCTTTTTAGACACGATCAACAAAAATGCAAGACACCAATTAAGAAAGTCATCTTACTTGGACAATCTCGAACTGCTGTTTGTCAAGCATATATTTCTTGTACTCCTTACTCTAGTATCCTCTCTCTACTATACTGCACTATATACAGCTTTGTGCTACCATTTCTACATAGTGGATTTCAACAGTCGAGTTTGGCATCTTGGTTTTTCCCTCTAACACTTAGGTTTCCTCGTAAAAAATCATTGTCGCCATTTTATTTCCCATATCATCTTTTTCAAACTTTATTTCATGGCCGTTGGATTTTTTGCATCAACAACAAGCATTGATTAACTGTCACATAATTCAAACAGCCTAGATTTGACAGCAAGCCTTTAGTATTTCATGTGGAAAGGAAGATTGGCAGGTTCAAACAAATCTTGCACTCATCAGATCATTGTCATATCACTATATAGGTTAACCAAGTCAAAATAAAACTATTACACTAAAATGGCTATAATCACTCAAGAATGATATACTAAATAGCGACACATAATTGCATTTTCCATTGCCGTTACAAGATTAAAATCACAACAAAATTGTTCAGCAAGACTAATTTGCAAGGTATAACATATACAAACAATAAAATTCAGGAACTCAAACATTTGGAAACCTTCATGATTGCTCTCCCAAAAAAACAAAAGAATGATCCACCAAATTTTATGCCCATGCAAACAATAGCTATTGAGATAAATAAATGAAATAGGAAAACCATATGAATCTTAAAATGGTGCTTAAGCTTTATTCATGTGAGAATTTCTAGCTCCTTATTGTGATTCATAGCAGTACAAATGGAAAAAAATTATAATCCGAAAGTTTAGTTCAATAAATGTCAAAATGACTAAGCATGGCATAGATATTAAAGCCTATGAAAGTTTAAGAAAATAGAAAAGAGAACAAGGTCACAAACCTTTTAAATTAATAAAGAATTGCTGGCTTACCCACTTGCTAACCATATAAAATGTAAAATGAATGCATCGTGTAGCACAGATGAGATAAAAGCTTTGGGAAGAAATTGAAGAACTATTTTCATCTCATACATAGATAAATTAACAGAATGTTCCACAAATACAACAATATTAGCCATGTTAGCTGGACTCGGATTGATGTAGCAATCTTTATTGAAACAGATATAATATTAAAAGCTCATATTACAACAACCTTTCTATGGTGGAAGGAATACCTTGAAAAGATTGGCTTCCAAGTCAGACTGTGAACTGCAAAAAAGTCACTCAAATCAAACAAAAACTTCTTCAAAAAAACAAAAAAAAAAGTCAAACAACAACAACTGAACACAACAGGCCAAAAGAAGATATTAAGGTTCAATGTGCAGAAAATTGACAATAACAGCAATGAAGCAGGAGGCAGGGAGGGAGGCACAAGATGTTAGGGGAGAGGATGTTCAAAAGGCACAGTGAATAAAATCATTGAGTTTTCAAATATGCAATAAAATTCTGACCAACAACTCATTTCATGAAACTGCGAGAAGTTAAAGTAAAGCAGGATGAGGTAAGTAGATAGGCAGAAGATGACATGGGAGAGGAGGTCAAAAGGATACACTTTGCAAATTCATCAGATTATCATGACTTGAGTAAACAACCAATCTCAAGAATATTGCAGAAGTTAAGAAAACGTTACCCTTTTCATGGCCTCAGAGACTACTTTATATGACATTAGAGTTTTATATTTATAATTTAAACAAATGAGAAAAAAAACCTTTGTACACATTGTGGTGAAACTCGTAAACTTCCTTCAACAACTCAGTGATTTAATGTCACTAAGAACAAGAGAGGAGCATACACATCAAGAAGGCTGTTGTCTATGAGAAGCTTCTTAAGTTCAAGAGCAATTTTGATAGCGACATGATTAGGAATCTGCAATAACAAATAGTATCACTAATCAAATCTTCTTACAAAATTGGTAAGGGCAGCCCAAAACAGTAGCTTTTCAAACAAAATCCAATGCATTTTGATAACAATGATTAGGAACCTGAAATAACAAAAGTATCATTAATCAATCTCCTAATAAATTTGGTAAGGGCAACACAAAACAGTATCTTTATGGAATGAAAGTTGGTAAGGGCAGCCCAAAACAGTATCTCTTTAAACTAATTCTAAAGGCAATTGGTTCAATGAAAATGTCAAACTAGTAAAAAGCTACCATCATCACAAAATAACAGAACTTTTCTAGTAGGACATTCAATGTTCAGATAAAAGCACCGATAGCAAATATGTACCAACTCCTGTACAACTGGTGACCAATTTCAGCACTGAGTAGCATCGAAGTTGGATATCCTATTATTAATCAAAAAAATAATTTCAATTGCCAAGAAATTGAAGCAGGACAAATGAATGATACAATTTCAGATATCAGCAAATTATATATGGCAGTATAATCACAAATTAATGCTATAATTTTAGAATTCAATTTTGTAATGATTGAGAAATTAATTAAACCCGCAAAACTAATTCTCTTAAAATTATAAATAAATTGGAGCAGAAATAATTGAAAAATTACCAACTTAGATTATGGCTCAATTCGATTTTCAACAAATTAGAAACAAGGTAACAAGATTATATGTTCTCACAATATTTAATAAAAAATAATTAAATTACACTCAATAATAATAGGTCGCACTAGTGAAACAAATTCGAGCAAATCTCAAGCGAACAAAAAGATCCAGAATATTTGATTTAATAAATTAAAGGTTGCTGAAATTCGTACCTGAGCAAGGAATTAAGGAACCACAGTCTAATTTTCCATATAATTAGGGCTCAGCAATTAGTCTTCCGTGTTGGCTGCGACATAGGCGTAGATGTGCGAAGCGTGGCGAGCGGTCGCAGGGCGTGGTGCGTGGGGAACAGTAAGCGGGAGTAGTCACGCGGGTGGGCGAGCAGGGGCAAGCGCGCTGGCCAGTGACTTGGATGCAGATGATCGATGACGTGTGTAGTAAATAAGACGAATGCTGAGAGGGGTGCAAGATGAATGGAATCGAACTCAGAGGTGATGAACTTGAGCGAGTAGAGTTTAGGAATTCTCACCCAAGGCTCAAACTCTAACCAATCCGGAATAACAATTCATTCTAGAATCAAATAACTTCAAGGGAGAAGACAAAGATGAAGAGCATGGACAAGCTTTCCACTGAGATCATAGATGATATCCAACATGAAAATGTTGACTCCCTCAAGGACATATCCACACATAAAAGGAGAAGAGATGAAAAGGAAGGCAAATCACAGTTAATAGTGTTTCGGGAATCTCCTCCAAATGAGTACCACTGCTTTTTTCCTTATACCAAATTGAGCAAGCCCACATCTAAAGTGAAGAGAACCATTCCCTTTGAGACCACCTTACAAAACCATTCTTGAAGGATGATCTATGTAGCCAATAGGAAGCTTAGAGTTCAAGTTCTCAAGCCTACTACACTTTTGGGTTTTTAATAACATTATTGTTTCTCTTCTTGTTACTCTTTTTGCTACTTCTTTGTTAATAGGAATGAAGATAAAAACTAAGATGACAAATTTCATGCATGTCATGATTCGGCCACTAAGATCTCCCTCTCACGGGACATATAAACCCGCACATTTCTAGGGCCTATTGACATGGTATAAAAAGAGATATCATACATAAGCTTTCCAGTTGGCATCATCATTACTATCAAACTTAAGTGATTACTATGTATTTTCTATTGTGCCTCTTTTGTATAGGCAAGGTATCCCTCCTCTCGACATATGTATGTACTCACTTTTAGTTTAATCTAAAGGCCTAGGTTACTTTTCAAAAATATTTCCAATATACTTTTCATAATCCAATATCGTAAAAAGATTTTCTAAATGAACCTCAACACGAATCCAACAAAAGTGAAGGTTTATCATTTTGCTTATTTATTTCATTTGAAGTAGATATTAATTCTCACCTACCGGTTCTTGAAGTACCTTTTCATAATTGATTATATTAAAAATCCCGATAAAAATACAAATATATTGACATATAACAAAATAAAATAAGTAGCATCTTTATAGACAAATAACAACAAATACCAAAAAAATAATAGAATAAAGTGATTAGCTACCTAAATAATCATTTTAAAAAAATAAAAGTAGGGGGGTTCCCAATCACAAAACGGAGAGTGAGAAGTCACAACCCATAATAAAATATCTACTTTAGGGATTCAAACAAACATAACTAAAAGGATGAACTATTTAACTCGAGAGAAACCCAAGCAAGAATTTTCTTTATGAAAAGTTGATTTTGCTTTAAGACATTTGTCCCATTTTGTAGGATTTCAAAGAACTTGAGGCACTTATATGTAGAAGTGCAAACCGGATACGTAAAGGTGCAAACCGGATATGTAGAGGTGCTAACCGAACTAGATCCAATTTCTATAAGGACCGATCCAAATTGCCAACCGGTTCTAGTCTCGTGGATCAGCCTGAAGTGGTCCCTCTTGGACAAAACCGGTAGTTCAGTTTAAAATCGGACCAATTCCGATGATCTAAAGTTAAAAAATAATAATAATAATTTGGTGGGTGAGGTACCCAACAAGGCTCAGGTTAAACGCAATAACATATCTAACCATTTTGATTTGCAAGTTAAACCCAATTGTAATTCGGAGAAAAGTATGTTGCTATTTACAAGTAAAACTAAGCATTTGTCGAGACACACACACATTCAAGCCACTTTGTTGTGCCCAAGCCTGGCCTATATTCGGGTCGGGTCAACCCGGGCAATGCACTGTTAGTTTCAAGTTAAATTTATTTAATTTAATTATATTAATTAAGCTATATTTCATTTAATAAAACTTATAGTTAAGTTTCAAATGTGATTAATTTTACTTCAACAATTAGCTTTAAGTTTAATCGGTTGTTTATTTTTGTGTTCTCCTTCACCTCAACCTTCCTTTGAGCTTTTTGAAATGATCAGAACTCTCTCATCCACCATCACCAGCGTACCCTCTTTGCCTGTGACTTTCCCATAGATTCTGTAGTGTGTCCTTGAATTTGCTCCTATTTTTCACCGTTAGCTACTCTCAATGTGCACTGGGCTCCTAGTGCCCTCTCTGGAAGCTTCTTACTATTTTTTGGAAGTCCCCAGTTGGTTGAAGGTGAATTTCAACAGTTTTGTTAGAGTAGGGGAACTCTGTGAGGGCAATTTTCTTGTGCGTGACCGATGAGGTTACCTAATTCATCATTCATGCCACTATTATTCCTATTGTTGATGGGTCCATCCAACAAGTTGAGCTTTGAGCTACTTGGTAGGGGGTCTATAGCAGACGTACTTCCTTGAAGTGCTTGATGAATCCATGAAATGAGTATAATGGAATTGGCCTATAAATGTGTGAGATTGTTAAGATTTCTCAATGTTCTGTATCCTATTTTGTTCTATATACATCGTGAAGGCAACCAGATTGCCGAACTTTTGGCCAGCTTAGGGATCAAGACGATAATCATTTTCTTTGATGAGATTGACCAGTCTGAACCACTTCTGCATCTTCTAGGATAGGATAAGGGAGGGAGGCTCCACTTATCAAAGATATTAATAGTTCTTTTCTATTCCCTGAGGAGCGTCTTCTCAATTTTTTTTTTTAAAAAATAACTAAATAGAAGAAGAACCGTGAACAGAATCAAAGTGCTTCGGCTTTGAATTGACAAAACAATATGACTGTTATACATAGCAGCATTATATAGAACAGTCTAAGAACCGAGAATCCAGTAAAGGAAACAAAAGACGGTGAAAAAATTGACCTTCGTCACGGTAAGCATCCTGCTCAGAAGAAATCTGGAAAGAACGTAGTAGTGATCGGCATTATCTCCGAGCCAAACTTTGACCTAATCGCCAATAAAACAACGAAGTAGAGTGAGAATTACATGTTCTCTTTTGACATTCGGGAAAAAGAACCTTGTTCTGATACGAACCTTAACGAAATCGTACTTCGAAGAGGCGTTTCGTGCGGAGAACCTCGCCGAAGGGATGGAGGCGGAATCATCTTTGTTCTCCGAGGATTCGCCGGTGGAACCATGCACAGAAACGGACACGGCCGCCGGCACCGAGATTCCGTCCATCCACACGTCTCCGATCCCTCGCTCTGCTTCGTCCTCTTCCATTGCGGCTGCGGTGCGACCTCCCGGCGCCGCTTCGCGACGAGCACGCTAACGCGACATATATGGCAGTATCTGTTTTTTTCTGGTAATCCCGTATATAACGTCACATTTACTATATGTAGAGATTTTAAGATTAATTATGCATACATATAAAATAAAACATTTAAATTTTAAAAATTAAATAAATAAAAAATTATTACTTATGAGAGATATATGTAATTTTTCTTATATTTAATACTTAAAAATTATAAAATTAAGAAGAATTTTAATTATAAATTACATTTTATTTATCTTGATGATTCTCAACAAGCATATTTAATTAAAATAAATTATCTTATTTACAAACTGATAAAAATACCTAGCTCACATAAGCAAATTAAATATCTAAATATTATTATTATTTTCAATGATGAGTTTTCCATCTTATTTAGATTATCCTTAATTCTAATTACTATGGATCAAATTTAGGTACTATATTACTCTGATAGCAAATAAATATAAAATGTATTTTATAATTGAAGTGTTATATGTATAATTTCTCTTTTATTTTATTTTTAAATTTATTATTTTTTATTATTATGTATATTCAAATACAGTTTGTACATATATGATATATGCATTGGATATGTGACAGGAAATGCAAAGTGTTTATAGATTTTTTTAAGTTCAATAATATCACAATATTCAATGTGTATATTACATGCTCAGCGTATATTTTTTTAATAGTTATATTTACATAATTACGCAATTATATAATTGTATAATAATATTAGAATATTTTACAAATATATATAAGTATTATATTCAAACAATAATAATATACATATAAATCATAATATATGTGTATATTAATATGGAAAAGTTTTCGATTACAAATGAAAATATTTATAAATAATCAAATAAAATAAAATATAATTTGAATATACTGATCCTACGAAATATAACTTTTATATCTGTATTTTTATGAAATTGTATTTATATAAAACAAAATTGTACTCTACTAAGCAATACTGTATTGTTATATATATTAAAATTTTTAAAATATATGAATACGTTTTTATTGTATTCTACTATATGTTAATAATTATAAATAGAATAATATTGTATTGCACATTAAATATATATTCACTTAAAAAATAAAAATCTTATATATAATATAATGAAACCGTAATAAAGTACATATGAAAATAAAAATACATGTAAAATATAATTTTAAAATATTCAAATACACAAACTATTTAATTTCATTACAACAATTTTTTTTTTATTACGACAAATATTCAAATTTATTTTGTATTCTAGTCATTCATAGTATAACACACAATAAATTAAGATGTGCACAATAACTGCACCAATATTATTTTAAAATTAATTAAAAAAAAAACAATGTAATTAATTTATAATTATTATTTGATTTATAGTTTTTAAAAATTTAGTGACAGTTCTCTATAATTTACCTAATATTACATAAAAAATTTCTACGCTATTAACTTTAACAGATTTTAAATTTTACGATTAATACTTTTTAAATTTTTAAATTTAATTCATTACATATTCTCTATTATTATCATCGCTACTTCGCCGCTATCATCTTAAAAAGTTTCTATGCTATTTATTTATTTAGTTGGTTTGATTTATTTGTAATCTAATTTAATTGATTTTATATATTATTTTAACTTAAAATTGAACTTGATCTTTATTTTTAGTTTAATAACTAAACTGATCAATTAAACTAAATGCACAAACTTAAATATAAGTTAACTATAAAGATCTTTCCGTGATTAATCCTTTTTATTATATTATAGAGTATTACAACTATTGGATATATCATGAAACTAAAAAATATCATCATTTTGCATATGACCTAACAACTGGGTTGCAATACTCTTTTGTATGGTGGGCAGATACAATGGAAGACAAAAAAGGTAGATATGAGTCTGCCTACGAGTTGACTTTCATCTCAAAGATGTTGACATGATTCAAAAAAGAAGCACCAATAGGAGCTAAATAGTCAAAAATATCAAAAATAAAATATTGAAAGTCAATACTATGGCCCTGTTTGGCGCGAGGACCAAAACAGGACA